>OX578135.1:38733639-38925934 GCA_951213105.1 Amaurobius ferox
CCTATTCCGTTGTAAAGTACTGTTTTGAAAAGGACCAGTTTCACCAGTGCTGTGTACCTAGTCAGCGACATAAGAAATTGTAATTTATGTGTATATTATAATTCTATCACTATTTTAAACAAATCATTTATATCAATGTTATTGTAGAGATCGCTAAAATCAAAACTCTTGTACACCACGTTATGCGGTATGCTCTTTAACTTATTTACTGCTTCAAAACTATTTTTAATAAAATAAGATCCCTGTTTTTTGAGTCCTGCAATAACTGGCCTGAGCACTATTAGTAACTTTTTGGTTGCATTGGTTAAGTAAGATCTACATCCTATTGTTATAAGTCGAAATTTAATGGGACTCTTATGCAGTTTAGGAGTGAGCGTGAGATAAGGGAATTTAATGTTTCCCATACCAATTCCGGATAGTTTATACATTGCCTTAACTCGATTTTCAATTTCAATTATTGACTGATTAACTTGTAGATACATCTTCTTGTCATTATAACTATTTTGTAGGAGCTCGTTGTAGTGTTTGCTACAGGTAAATGCATAATTGGCCGTGACCTTGTCAACATAAGTGATAACATAATTACTCTGTAAAGATTCCAATTCTTTTTTGCTATACTCCAAGGTTTCGCCATGCCCCATATACCTGTTATACCGGTAATAAATTTTATTCATTACTTTTCTTTTCCATTCCTTGAATACCTCAGTAGGTATACTATAATCAACAGCTGTGTTATAGATGAATTTATTCAAATCCTGATTAACTGATAGTACTGCATGATCATATTCCTGAAATCTAAATGTTGCGCCTTTTTCGAAGAAGGTTCTTATATTTGTATTGATGACACTGAGACCAACCGTGATGACATGTCCGTGATCGCTGTCTAAAAATCTAGATTTATGACAATTACTTTGGCCTTTCTCTTCCAAATTCAAGTTTTGTCAGATGCCGTTATAGTTAAAAAAATTCTACATATTGGTTTTAAATAGCTAAATGAAATTCCAATATTGAAATTACTAGTAGATAAGCATCCCTTATATTCCTTCAAAATCCTATTAAAAGGAACCCTGTCGAAAGGAACCCTGTTGATATATATATATATATATATATATATATATATATATATATATTGTGTGTGTGTGTGTGGAGACTGGATCATTTTCCTGACACTGTCTTAATAATATCGTGATCCTATGAGATATTAATGCTGAAAGTAGCTTCAAATGTCAAGCATAATACATGTTCAGCCAGTCAAAAGAAAATCCGAACAGCGGCTAACGATTTATAGTGTCGTACAGAAAAATCACAAATATCATTGCATTTGGAATAATGTCTACTAAAAATTAATGTGCATCTAATTTTCACAGTGCCGTCTTCATATTTATCCTCTTCAGATGCAATCGGCTTCCTATGTAGCCGCTCATTATTTCCGACAATTCAAATGATAACCCCAATTTTTGCCATCATAATATTTCTTATATCAACAGTAGGCTAAGTATTTATTTCGGTCTAGACACAACGTGTGTCAACTTCTTTACTAAAAGACAAAACTTAAAATGCTTACAACTATATATAAAGAAGCTGAACGCTATTTAATTTAATACAACTTACTATAATCGCTGATATATACATGAAACATTACATATATACATGTTCAGCCAGTCAAAAGAAAATCCGAACAGTGGCTAACGGTTTATAGTGTCGTACAGTAAAACCACAAATATCATTATATTTGGAATAATGTCTAGTATAAATTAATGTACATCTAATTTTCACAGTGCCGTCTTCATATGTATCATATATACGTGAAACATTACATATACATGTTCAGCCACTCAAAAGAAAATCCGAACAGTGGCTAACGGTTTATAGTGTCGTACAGTAAAACCACAAATATCATTATATTTGGAATAATGTCTACTATAAATTAATGTACATCTGATTTTCACAGTGCCGTTTTCATATGTATCATCTTCAGATGCAATCGGCTTCATATTTAGCCGCTCATTATTTCCGACAATTCAAATGATAACCCCCAATTTTTGCCATCATAATATTTCTTATATAAACAGTAGGCTAAGTATTTTTTTCGTTCTTGACACAACGTGTTTCAACTTCTTTACTAAAAGACAAAACTTAAAATGTTTACTACTATATGTTGAAGACCCAGACCGTCCGACTCGTCCAAAGGACTAAGAGCAACTATTTGGACGGCCGGTTACTACTATATGTTGTTGTTGTTGAGACCCAGACCGTCCGACCTACCAGAAAGGTGTAAGGTAACTGTATGGACGGCCGGTAAGTGCCACCCAATTTAGACCGGAACCCAGTGGGAGAGGCATCCACCGTACCCTCCTTCCCCTACCACCAACCTCTCGGAAGGACTTACGGACCCACATGTTTAACGTGATCGTACTCCGCATGAACACGGCGGCATTTGTGGTAGCGTGCAAATCTAGCGCGCAAACCACGGGGATACCGCACCCGAGATGGCCAACAGCACGCGGTGTTCCGAGGTGGTCACCCACCAAGTACTAACCGCGCCCGATGCTGCTTGACTTCGGTGATCTAACGAGAACCGGTGTTTTCAGCACGGTACGGCCGTTGGCCCGGTTACTACTATATGTAAAGAAGCTCAACGCTATTTAATTTAATGCAACTTACTATAATCGCTGATATATACATGAAACATTACATATATACATGATACATGAACACATATATATATATATATATGAAACATAAACACATATACTTGTATACATGAAGCAAATGAACACATATATACATGCAATATTAGCTGAAAATCAAGGGAATAGACATTTTCACATTTCCAAAATCTACTTTATTATATCACACTCGAAACAGATACAGTTACATCAAATGGCCGAGCCACGGCATCCTGCTCTCAAGAAATCTCAATTTCGTCTACGTATTTTTTCACAAGTACAGTTACATTAAAGGGGGAAGGGATATAGTGGTATTGGAAAGATGCTGCCTTGGCGTTCATTATGCTTTAAGAATGTAATCAGGAATGAAGTTTCATATGAGAAACTTTACACACAGGTTAAATTTAGTGACCATATATGGTGTGGTCGAGGAAAATAGTAAGTGCCGGCAGACTTTGTTAATATTAGTGGCGTGGGATAGAATTTAATATAGTTGCAATACGTGCTGGCCATGAAATGGGAAATTGGAATAATAATTATGAAAGAAAAGGGCGCGGTATTGGGAAAGGCTTAAAATTTCTGCATCATGCATGAAACATATCTACATGAAATACACGAACATATTTTGTATTTTAAATGAAACATTTAACGAACTTAATAAAGCGTAAGGAGGTCGACCCCCTCCCCTGTCAATAGCTTCATGAATATGTTGTGGAATATAATCTACAGTGGTGCTAAAATAAATTCCATTATCCCGAAAGATTCAGTATTTTCAAAATAAACATTTAATATAACGGAATTAACCCGAATGTTGAGTAATCCTAATTTTGTTCCTTTGACTCATATAAAAATTAAAATATCGTCGAATTCTAACCATTATTATGGGACAGTAGACATTAATCAATGTCATCTGAGAAATTTAACAAAATATTATTTTAATTATAAGAATATATAATAAAATATTTAATAAAATAAGAAAATCGGATATTTCTTATTATTTCCAAATATATATGTAGCGCACAGAAATTAGATAATTATTACTGGATTTAATTATTAGAATTGGCCGTTAATCGGTGGCCGCAATAACCCACCATATTAATTTACTATGCTGTATGAATGTAGTTGTCCTGTGCTTCTTCTGAAAAGCAATTTGATTAATAACATAAAATTAATTTCACTTATCCAATAAACAAACATTTAATTGCTCAAACAAAACTTTGATAATTATTATTAATTTTATCATTAAATCTTATTTACCAAATGTATCATTTATTAAAATAATAGCTACTAGAGCTGTCTTAGTGTTGTGATATAGTACGACTACTATTCATGTAGTACACTAGCTACTGAGCTTTCAATATCTTTTCTCAAAATATTTATGTAAATGGTTACCTATTTAATCTCTGATGCCTCTCGTCGGGTCTGGACTCTTTGTCCAGTCATCTGTAGTTCTCTCTCCTGCACACTTGATAGAGGCATATACTTTAGAGCACACATCGACTTATTAAAGCTAATGTAATTGTAATGTACATTCATGTTACTAGTAAAATTAGGATTCTCTGCACATAATTTCAGGACAAGAAGAAGTCAGGAATCTCTGTACTTCATGTCATGACAACCGTAATTTAGTTTATTTCTCTTTTTCACAAACTCTAGTATGAAGTACTCTATGTTTTCCCCTTCTGATTAGCTTTGGCGCTTTGTTCTGCTATTGTGTCCAGTTCTGTGGGTGGAGCTTGTGCTAAACTCCATTAGACATCTCATTTTGTCTTGGAGTCTTGTTTACGTCAAAAAGCGCATGTGTTACGAGGTCATAATTTTATAGCTTCAGTAAATTACTGTCCGCCTCATCATAAAATTGGCATCTCAAAACAGGTAATAAAACTGATGTTTAGGGTTTGATGCCATCCCTTTGCCTTTTGCATCTGCAGACAAAATTATTCTTTCTATTCGTAAAGCCTATATTTTGGTTGTTTATATTCGCGTACCTTAACACAATATCATCCACAGACATTCCTAAGTACATAATATTTGTGCCCTCTGTATACCTTCCTCTTCAATGTAATCGTTAATATCAAGCACTTTAAAGTTTTTACTGTATATTTATTCGATCAAAGCCATTGACATATGTGGGGAGAGCAACGTTTCGACCACAAAAGTGCACTGCTCACAACTGATATCGCAGCACCATAAAGTTGTAGATATAGATTTATGTAAATCAGGCAATGGAAACAGCAAATCGAGATATGCAAATTATCACAGTTTCGTTTCGCATAGTGCCGTAATACGTTGCCGAGCAACATAAAAGCGTCAAGTCAAGGAGAAGCGATATACCAGCTAAATTGTGGTGTCATTGGTTGTGAGTTGCAGAAATCATCACAGTATACCAAGAGTACGTCGATGTAAAGCTAACTTTCAGTTGTCGTCAACAGAGTGGCAACAAAACATTGTTTTACGTGAGGGTGAAATGAGCTTTCGAATGATCGCTGAACTACTGGGTCGTGATGTGAGCGAAGTTCAACACTGTGTGTTACGGATCGTGAGATACAACGAAACGACACGAAGATCAGGTACTGGAGCTGCTAGGTGTACCACACCACGTGAATATCGTATGCTTATGAGAAACGTTGAGCTGCAACCGTTTACCACAGCAACCGTGTTACAACAAGATTTGTCCCACACTGCGGGTGTGGTTTCGACGCAAACAATTCGAAACCATTTGCAGGACTTCAAGATAGACGACCTTTTCGACACTAACGCTTCAACGTTTTCACCGGTTACGTCGCCTCGAGTTGTGTCAAATGAGACGCAATTGGTCGACAAAATGGCCAAACATTCCGTTCACGGGTGAATCACGATTCTGTTTTGGCATTCCAGATGGCTATACTCGCGGATGGCGGCGCTTTCAACAACGCCACAAGGAAGCAAGCTTTTTCTATTATTTATCACACAAAAACACATTTATACACAGCCCCCCCCTAAGTGGTAGCATGGTTTGGGGTGGTATAACATTTGGTGGACGAACACATTTGGTCCACATTTCTGACAGTATCACGGCACAACGATACGTATCTGGCATTGTGAGACCTGTGGTATAGCAATATCTATCAATCTGGCCTGGACTGCTTTTTCCGCAGGATAATGCCAGGCCACAAACTAAACGGATAACTATGAATAGTCTACAGAATTTTGATATTCTGCCTTGGCAGGATCTGTCGCCAATTGAGTCGCAATTTGTCACCAATTTAGTCTCGGTATTTGTCGCCTATTGAGTCTCGGTATTTGTCGCCAATTAAGAATATCTGGGACATCTTGGGTCGCCGATTAAGATAACTCCCAATTCCAGCAAACCATGTTCAGTTATAAGCGCTGTGTGGAATGCCATCGCTCAGCATACCCTTCATATCATTGAGGGGATGCCTCGTCGTATTCAATCCTGCATAGCAGATCGCGATGAGCCTATTCCATATTGATCTAATGTCAATAAAGTTCCATGCTTTCATTTTCCAGGTATGATTTTTTGATCATTTGCACATCTCCATGTTACATTTATATTCTGTAAATTTCGTTAGAAAACATCAATTACTTCATAATGTTGCGATTTAAGTTGTGAGCAGTGTAAAAAGCTGCAAATAAGGTCGATATCCTGTCCCACGTTACATAAAGCAAATCTCCAAAAATAACTCTCATTAATATTTCATTCAATAGCTTAACGTGAAACACAGCTACAAAGAGCATTTTGTATGACAATTTGTAAAAAAGAAAATTACATAAAATTCGGTGCAGTCATTCTCCCATAATGATAAGAAAAACACACATACACACACATACACAAACAAATAAACAGACAGTTTCTAATTTTTTTTTTTATATTATAAATTGAATTCTTTTAAATTGATTATTTAACATTTCTGAGATTCATTTGATTAATAATATTTTTTGACAGATATGTGATAAACTATGCAATTTTTTTTCAAGTTTTATACTCATTTCTAAAGGAAAAAACCCAATAAGTTTAGAATTAATAAGATGGCCTTTTCAATATGTCTCGTTTTTGCATACTTCCTCTTTCTCCACTTTTTCCCGCGTAACTTGATAGCTGTAAAAATAAACTTAATACAAGTTTAATGTTTATGACCACAGTAATGATCACTCTAATTTCATGAGGCTAATGGCTCATAAACGCATATTTTATTTACATTTTTGCAATAAAAATCAATGAACTGTTTAAAAACGTAAATTAAATGTTTATGGTGGTGAAATGAAACAATACTCAAGCCCATGAAACTTTCTTTTTCTATATTTTCAGCGTTTCAATTCTGATGCGTTTTCCCTATTTATTTTTAGTTTTCATGTTCTCTTAGAAAGTTGGAAATGAAAACGAATTAAAAGTAAAATAAAATGTTAATTGCATTGAGCGGAAATTGCCAGTACGTTTCTAATAATTTTAGTTTTCATTTTGCGTTGATATCTGGACACTAACTGGCCATTACTGGTCACAACTGAATGACAATAACTGACCATAATTCATGGAAGGAAATGTAGTAAGAATGGTTTTGCCCAATAAAATCAGTTTCACTCTTAACGTTATACAAATCACATATAAAACGAGCATTCAAATAACGCAGTTGAACAGATACAATTTTACTTCATATGTTTCCATTTTTCTTGTCAAATAGGCGTTGCACACTCGAAATACGTAATGAGATGGTCATAACTTCACCACTCTTGGACCATGGTATCATGGTTGTTGACACTTCTCAGCAAATGACAAGCGACGAACTAACCAATGAACTCAAAATGCCTTTTAATCAAGAAAGGAAAATTGTTCTTTCCTTTAAATGTACTAACCGGCCACAAAATCCTCAAAACCATAGTAAAAGTGTCAAAATCATAATAAAAGAATAATGAACAGTTGATCACTTACTTACTTGAGTGTTTTTAATGTTTGCTGAACACATCATACGTTAAAAAATATTAAAATATAGTTTTAGAACTTTTTAAGAGATTGGAATGCTTTTCTTATACCGCTTTTATTGAGAACAATAAATTAATCCATATGTATACTTTAAAAAAATCTATATTGTCGTAAGCATGTTCTGGAATACCATTTGAAGATTTTTTATATTCATCATAGGTCCAGTATTGGCATTCCATTAAATTGCGATTGCGAAATATGTATATTTTTGCGTTTACTTGGCAATTTTCCATGGAACACCAAAATATATAATATTTCGCAAATATTGGGCTATTATTGGCATGCTACTGAAAATACGAGTATTAGCCTGACGAGTTCAACAATTATCAAAATTCAATGAAACACTAAAATATACAATATTTCACATTATTGGCATGTTACTGGAGATATTATGCTAACGAGTGCATACTGAGAGATAAATCTGTAGAAGGATGTATCATCAGTATCTCTGGGCTGGATGTCTTATCTGTAATCCTATGCGTTATCTGCAAAGAGAGCATGACCCTATATATATATATATATAGCGGAAATCTTATTTGGAAATTAAGTTTAAGAACATGCATATGCTAAATTCCGGTATTTTGCAATAAACTCAGAAAGGAAATCTCGTCTTATTTGCAATGTCGTCTCAATAACTGATGGAAGCAGATATTGGTCGGTAATTGGATGCTTCTAGAAACATATTTTACACATCAGGGCCAAACTTAAAGATAAATTATTTATATTTAAAATATATTTTGGTGTAAAATGTATTAAAATCGAGATACTTTAACATTCAAACTACTACTTTAACATTCTACTACATTCAAATATAAAAATGTTTCATAAACTTTTGATTTTATAATTTCGTATTTAATACCCCGACATCTGAATATTCCTGATGGATAGGATCAGGTATAACTCTTCCTGTTGGCTCGTTCTGGTCAATAACGGACTTGTAGCAGGATTCGACTGATCTAATTGAATCTCCAGATAAACACTACTCCTGGGTTCTTTTTCACTTTTCGATTTACACGAAATAAACAAATATATTTTAAATCATATCTTAAATCACCGCTGGACAAACCTATTTTGATGATATATTTTTTTCTTAAGAAATAGCCGTTAATATTTCGATGTTGCAATTGTTTAATTTAGGGCCTCTCTGAATAAAGGGTCCGGGTCAGCTGCCTGTATGAACCTCCGTAAGTCAGATCCAGTTCTTTAGATATTTAAATATTTAATTACTGTCTAAAATATCAGTGTGACAATAATGCTTGATTTTTCGTATACGAGAAACCAAAAAGAGGATTTATTAATTTAAAACTTCTATTAAATAATGTATAAGTTGTGCTAGTATTCTTCATTTTAGAAATACAACAAAACAGGAAGTTTGGGCATCCCACAATGTAATATGTAATTATTTGGTTGAAAAATGTTTTGAAAATGAAACAAAATCCACTGATTAATAATATAATATCCGCATTAGAAAATAACAATAAATAAATAAAAGGATTATGCATGCTCCATATATAAAAATGTACTTAGTTTTGACAATCATATCAACAACTAATTGAATGTAATCACATATTAAATAAAGAATAAAAATTACTTTCGAATACAAGATCCATTATACTATACATAATCTAAAGTTATTCAATCAGTATCTGGAATATTTGTATTTAAATTTCATATTAATTAAAGAAATGTTTCTAATGGGTTGATTATAGAATTCAAGAGTTATGCATACGAATCAAAAAGTAATGAAAAAGGTAGGATATAATTTCCATATCACTGATTATGTATGATGGAAATGCCGTTTGGTATTAAAATTAAAAATGTCGTTTGGGATTAAAATTAAAAAGACCGTTTGGGATTAAAATTAAAAATAAAGTATTCTAACTATATGCAATTAGTGACTGCATAAATGTAAGTATTTTAATGTTACACGTATTATTAATTGGTTAATAAAACTTAATTCTGCAATAAAAATATTTTTGTGTCGTTATATTGTGTACTTTTGGATCGATATAACGGGGGCACCATTATAAATCTTATGGAAGTGGTGAATGCTACCTTAAAAGCTTGGGGTTTGACTAAATCCAGTGTAAGCTGATCAATTTTCCTTAAGATTGTTTCTTTCATACAATATACAGTAATGTAGAGATAAAGTATTGGAATTGTGTCAAAAATCGCAACTCGAGTTTTCGACGTGTCTACACGTTTCGAATACTCTAATACAAAAAACTCAATTTTTAGCGTATTTTTTGCGTATTTTTTGTAAGTGTGCGCCGGTGTGTCTGTGATCCTGTTTTTTGTCCAATGCATGTATACCTTCTAGCTCAAAAAATTTGACCAAATTTTACAAAATCTGGTAGGTAAATCACTTGTGGGACCGTGATGTTGATTTGATTTTTGTACAATTTGAAATAAAATAATTTGTTACTTTTGGTATAAAGGCCAGAGAAAATCGTAAAATTCTAAAATAAAAGACTACATATGCACAAATGCATCAATTAAATGATTCTGTTATATGTAACTGCTGACCACAAAATGAATAAAATAATTCCCATAACTACAGAATTAACTGTTTTATAGATATAGATTTTAACTCATTTCTGCAACGACACCTGTAGCATTTGAAAATACACCCGATGCAAATTCAGTTTAACTTCAAACAATTATACATTTCAGTGTGTGCAATTTGACTCACTTTAATAAATTATTAAAGAAAAGAAGAGAACACGAAGACAATACTTCTAGGGAAAGTCATTTTCTGTCCACATCAGATATTTTAATCGAATCAGCGTATGACTGATTAGAAATACGTCGGTGATTTAAGTTGGTATATAATTAATTTGCATTTTATCTGCAACAAAACTTCCCCTAGAAAATCTCCCAAATTATGTGTTCGTCATTGTGATCTACAACGGGGGATCAGTGACATTCTAATCAAAAGTAAAAATGATGTATTCTGGCTATCTTTGTAAAACAAGTGTATCCAGCTGTGTGGACTAGAAGTGTTGTACCAAATTTTATTGGCTGGTTTCCACAGAATATATTGGTTATTCCTTGAGGATTGTTTTTTAGTGCTACTCCTTTTTATTTAATATAGGACACAGCGAATGCAAAGTGTAAATCTAGGGGACCGGTACTATAAGGCGGTTCAATGGTATTGTATGAAATGTTATTAATTTGAATTTAGAGGGAAGATGGTTCTAATTTTCAGAAGATTATTTTTTAGTATTACTTCATTTTATTTAGTACAGGACAAGGAAAAGTCAAGTGGTGACAGTACTACATGGATCTAGGGGTGCTGTATCAAGTGAAATGAGCTTCAATTTCCGACGGAGGATGTTGCTTATTTTCTCAAGATTAATTTTTAGTGGAATTTATTTTAATAAAATATAGGACAAGGGCAATTCAAGGGGAAGTACTGAAATGGGGTCCAGGGGTGCTGTATCATGTGTTATTGGTTCTATGCCAGTCAGATGATGTTGTTTATTTTCAGAAGATTACTCTTTAGTGTTACTTCTTTTAAATGTAGAACAAGGAAAACAAGGAAGCACAGTGCTCCAAAAGAGCCCAGGGGTACTGTATCAAAGGTTGCGGGTTCGAAGTAGTGGATTTTGCTTACTATTTCTTAATTATTTCTTAGTATTACTTCTTTTAAATCAATATATGAAGGAATAAAATTTATTTTCTACAAAATGTGGGTTAAAACGCTTCTGAAATTGACCCCGCAACAGTGCCGAATCCTGGTCTAAAATACAGATCATTCAGAAATGTGTATTACTCCCCTGAATGCTAGTCCAACTATAATATTCATAAAGATTTAATAGCGATAATAGTAATAATAATAAATAATGCTACTATTATTATGTTATACCTTATAATAAGGACAGAGATTTTGTGACGGAAGATAATGACGAAATTCACCAATTAATTTTGAAAATACTTCATGAAAAATAAAATAAAATTCCAAATGTGAATAAACTACAAATTCTAAAATTTTTCAATGCCATAACTAGCATTGTGAACATTTTAATGTAAAAGACAAATCCTCTCGAACTCCAAGCACTTTGACTTCAATTTCCGACTGATGTTAAATCGGATGTTAAAACTGTATGCCTAGCAAAATAATTTTTTCAAATTTTTGCATTTTGTAACTTAGAATTCAAATCATATTGAGCAATTTAAAAATTCCAAGTAGAATCTATGTTTTTTCCTTACTTACACCCTTTAGGTTTGGCAAAGGTGGAGTGGATTTCCCGTCTTTTAATTATTTTTATATTTTAAGCTTAATTTCTGCTTGAAAAGATATTTTTTTATAATTCTTGAATAATACAATTATCGATCTGGCACAAAGGCATTTTCCAGTAAAAGTAATTTAAAAACAGAAAAAATATTAAGCTGATTTACAATTACCAAAATGACAGTATAACAAAAAATATACCTGGCAACTTGAAAATTGATAAAAAGTACAGTGGCGTTGCAAAGGGAAATTTGAGCACCATAAACCCATCCCCCTCATAACATAATTAAACAATTGTGTTATCTAACAAATTGCTCAAGAGTAGTGCCCTAAAATTATTAGGAAACTGTATTATATCTCTAGAATTACAATAAGAAAGTAAGTATGCCTACAGATCTTATCTTAAAAGTATACCAAAACCTTGTAACTTTCTTAATTGAAGAGACTAATTTCTACAAATTTTTTACCATCGTTGAGCTCAATAAAATAGGTTTTAGGATGCAAAGGATGTATTTTCATTGTACCCTTAAAGTCAGAGATTTCTAGTAAGGAATACATTTGTTACAATCCTGGTTTTATTGTCCTCGGAAGAAATGTTTAATTGACTCTTTTTGCTGCGAGAGTCTTTACAATTTGATCAAAGTCCATCAAATTTAAAATTTGTTAGAAAAAATATTTCTCGTAGATTTTAAAGACTTAATTGCCAGCAGTAGGTAAATGTATCGGTATTTTATGGAGAACTTGAAGCACGCAGAGAATGTCCTGTTCTCGATTTATTATAGTTTTCATTTCTCTCATGAAAGGAAAGTATTGTTTCCGCGGTTATCATTTTTACTCTTGATATTCTTATTTTTGAAATCGGATGTTTAAACTTATTTCCCTAAAATTACGTATAAAAGAATATTGAATACATTTAAACATACATATTACATTATTTCAAAAGTTGAATAATTTGCGGGTCATTTTGCAAAAAATAAAAGGAAATCTCGTTGATTTTCTCCCAGCGTACAGAAGTTTAATCATCAGAAGGATAATTCCCAAATTCCGTACCTTCCAAATTTTACGAAATATCATCAAATAGATTTTTAACTACCGTGAAAAACATCGGTCGTTCTTCAAAATTCCCAAAACCTAAATATCTCGACAATGGTATATTCAAGAGAAATGAGGTTGATCTTATATCCTATATATTATAATGAAGTTGATCGTATAAAACAAGCCTTAAAGTAATATATTTTAGTATGTTAGTTCTTATTTTTCATATTTTGACGATTTTTACCGGATATTTTACAAAAAAAAGCAGGTTCTATTTTTTCGTATCATACAAAAATATAGTCCACATCAGAGTAACCCACATGTGACCGACTTACAAAATTTTGTGAAATTTTATCTACTAATTTTTGAGCTAATGTGGAAAAATATATTGCACAGACACACGCAGTCACATGCTGAATATAGTTTATACGTGTTATAGAGTGCCAGAAACGTGTAGATCCTTCCAATTTTGGAGTTCAGATTTTCCACACGATTCCAGTAATTTCTATATATACATTACCATGTATGTATTCTAGGGAAAATAAAAAATATGTTATAAGCACATGGCTTTTCCCACGTACTTAGACATATTTTCTCCTTCCTTCTTTTACAATACAATACGTATACAATTAAGTTTAATAACTTTGGAGAAGTCGATTGTCCGATCTATTGAGTCTTGAACTATCTTTGTGGGGATATCTCAAGAGTCTTGTCTATGGCGCTCCCCTTAAATCTGAAGAGGAACAAGTCGCCGGAACTTCAGCCGCTGTTGCCGAAAAGTGAGCGACATGAATGGTCTGTTAGAGAGAGTTCGTCAATCCCTTCATCATAGCTGCGAGAAGTACATTCAGGTTACCGGTCGCTTTTATGAGCCGTTATTGTAATTATTATTTATTAAATGTTATATTATTAAATGTAATTCTTGTGTTTTCGCCTCACCTCATTGGTTTCAACATTAGTCGCCCACTAGCGCCTTTACGTTTTATTTCCGACCCGGTAAGCTATGAGGAGACTTACTTGACTTGGTGTGTACTGCCACCTAGTAAAGTTTGGACCATCGTTTTTGGATCACCCTGTATTATATATATATATATATATATATATATATATTACATTTTTTCAAACATGGTTTTGATTCAATTATTATATATATTTCGGATATAATTCCAAATCCCTCTGAACAAATTTACTATGAAAACAAACACATTATGTAACATAATACTGCTTTTCCTTTTGGACCAAATTAAATTATTAATAGTCACAATATTGTTTGTTAAAAATGATTTAGTTAATACTTCAAATAAACAACAAACAGTATATATTTTGTTGCATCCTCATTCTCACAAAACCACACGCACTGAGAGGGGAATACGCAAAAATAAACACTCTACTAACTTAGACTTCGTCTCAACTAAATAATCTTAATGCATTATTTGAATTTAACTATGATTGGAAGAAAATCAGAAACTGGTCATTTCCATCAAAAAGCAACATTTAAATAAACTTCATATTTCACCCATAGATCTAAATACCAACAAACAATTCGGACACCTAGTTTTTGACCTATTATTATCAAGAGCCATACAGCTGGGTGTTAACCTCACACTTTCACACCAGAAAGAGAAAACCAACCAATCTTATTGTGCTACTAATTACACAAATCCCATTTTTAATTATTTCAACTTTACATAATTTTTAAAGATTCAAACCATTATTACCAATTGAAAATTTAATCCAATAGAAGCTTATAAATATCCTGTACCATTAGGACGTAAAATTACAACTACAATCTTTCATCAAAACAGTTAAAGAATAATGTATCTTGTTCGTGTTCTGAATCATGCTACCAACCCAACATCATGGACATGTAATCGCAGGAAATCTCAATATAATCAAATAACCTACTCTCAAACAGTTTTAAGCTATGGTCCCAAATACAGACTTCCACTTTTATATAATAAAGAGAAAACAATGCAAGCTTTTGCTATTGATCTAGTTAAATATATATATATATATATATATAAATTATGGTATAATTATAACTGCCCTATTGCAGCCTTTAAAAGATGGCAAGTACAAGTCACCTGGAATGTAAAACAATTGCTTCAACATATATTCCTATACAAAAATATACACATACTTACAAATACATCTTAAAGGAGGTCATTTTACTCCAAGACAAATTTGTAATCACTATGTTGATAAGGCTTTAAATAATGATGCATTTATTTGCAAAAAAATTTATTTGGACGAACTCAAACTACAACTCAATTCCTCAATTTCATTATCTCCTATACGTACTAATATCTCTATTATCAGTAAATAAATTATTGCTTACTACTACTTAAACAAAAACACAATCTTAAATTTCTTTATCTAAAACCAAATTTTCTCAAATCACCAATTACTTTTAGAACTGTTACTATAGGATGCAATTCAAGCACCAATGCTGCGGACAAACAACTTCTAATTATACTAAATCAAATTTCTTATCATTTTACTACAGAGCGAACACTCATTGTTTATATACCTGATTAATAACTTAAAACAACAACCTTACATTCATGATATTAAAATTTTTGATTCCAAAGGCCTCTTTAATAATTTTGACATCCATGATTTATTTAAAATCATACTAAATTTATATGAAAAATTTACTCACTCAAAAAACGCCTCTATATCAAAATTCAAAACATCGTTAAAATTAATTTTGTTCAACTAGTTTCTTTCACAGGATAATTGCATATACAAAGTAAATAAGGTTATTCCACAGGGAGGAGTATCATCCACAATTCTGGCCAACCTTTATCTACATTTTTATGAAATTCAGTACCCTTTCAACAGTCATATTATGTACAAATTCATTGAATTATTATTAAAATTACTAATGATGCCATAATGTTAAACTTTTAATTTTATCCTCTTAATCTATAACTAATTGAAAAGGTTTATTCATCACACTGGATCAATTACTTAGACGTTAGTTTAAAACTTCAAAATGAATATAAATTAAAAATTAATATATATGACAAAGCTAAATCATATAATTTCAAAGTAAACAAACTTCAACATTATTCACTCAATCTTTCAAAATCAGAATTTAAAAATATTATTATATATAAGATTATATATAAGCTTATATTATTATATATAAGATTATATATAAGCGATTATAAAATAAGATTATATATAACATTATATATATTATTATATATAAGCATGTCTTATATATTTATATATAAGATATGCTGTTTTTCCGTTTGTCTGAGGCTGGGTGATAAATTTGGCTGACTTGGTGATTTAATATTTCACCCTAGATTGACGAAAATATCATCAAAATTACAAAAATGATTAACGAAAACTTGTCCAAACTGATTAATCAAGTATTCAGATATTTTAATATATGGATTATATTGCTTATTGCGGATGCTATCAATACTGATGATTGCTAATTTATTACATGAAATGTAAATTAATTGGGCGCTTCGAAATATTTTTGCATGTCATTCGGAAGGGCACAAAATATAAAATACAACATTGAAGACATCGTGCTGTGGAATTTATACATGATTTTTTTCACTGTGAAAGAAGTAAATTTATTGCATTATATAGAAATATCATGTGCTGTCTACATCATATTTTTTATAATTTTCAATTTAGTGTATAAGTTATTACAATTTTATGCACTAGCCGTTCAGGCCTATTTGCAATTTGTCTGTTATTGGTTCCTTTCAGATACGTTAAATAGATGTCCCAAACCTATTGAAACACTGAACACAATAAAAGTATGGATATTTAATTCTAAACTTGAATACAAAGTTATATAGTACACTTTGGACAGTGTTGAAAATATTGGTGATTCTTACAATCAGAGAGTTTTGCAACTATTGATGTAATGGATCAGTAATGATTAATATGTAATTACTATTGCAGTTAACATATGTTATTATCGATTTTTATTGTTATATCTTTATATTAATGAAATGTATCGCAATTCTCTGTCACTGTACATAATTGCAAACAGCCGGCAAAACTTAACTCGGAAATTTTACATATATACTAATATGAGCTGGTAGATGTTCTAGACGGGCTTAGAATTTAGATCTAGTCCTTAGTTAATTATATAGTAATGAATAATATATTAATTAATTTCTCAGATCTACCACAGATTACAGTAGTCAGACCGATTTCCAATTTCTTTGTGATTGGTTCCTGGCCAAAGTATCAAGACAATTTCAAAAAACGATGAATACAACTTTAGTTAGTACATTTGGAGCAATTTAGACAATGGTATACCTTTTGTTCATTCTTACAAACAAACACTTCATTACTATTGTTGCAATGGACAATTACGAATGAAATGTTATATTTATTGCATAACCATTATGTTTTATTGGTGTAAACATGCAACAGAAAATTACATGTTTGCAATTCGTGGATGGGGTTAAAGAGTTTACATAGCGAGACACGGAGGTTGAAGAGCGTTAGGAACAAGGACAGTATTTCGCCAGTGCAACAAGCGGAATGAAAGAGCTCACGAAGTGATGATCTTCGGCAGTTAATGAGTGGCAGCGAATAAGAGGCGAAATTTCTGAGTTCAACGAGCATCAGGCAGTGTGGGTCATGGGCATCGGGCGTGTGTACGTAGGTGTTACACAGGCGAGATCCAAGTTACCTTACACCTTTCTGGTAGGTCGGACGGTCTGGGTCTCAACAATCAACAACAACAGGCGAGATCCAAGGGCCAACGGCCGTACCGTGCTGAAAACACCGGTTCTCGTTAGATCACCGAAGTCAAGCAGCATCGGGCGCGGTTAGTACTTGGTGGGTGACCACCTCGGAACGCCGCGTGCTGTTGGCCATCTCGGGTGCGGTATCCCCGTGGTTTGCGCGCTAGATTTGCACGCTACCACAAATGCCGCCGTGTTCATGCGGAGTACGATCACGTTAAACATGTGGGTCCGTAAGTCCTTACGAGAGGTTGGTGGTAGGGGAAGGAGGGTACGGTCCCTGTGGATGCCTCCCCCACTGGGTTCCGGTCTAAATTGGGTGGCACTTCCCGGCCGTCCATACAGTTACCTTACACCTTTCTGGTAGGTCGGACGGTCTGGGTCTCAACAACAACAACAACAGGCGAGATACAATCTCACGAAGCGAGTTCCAGGGGACGGAGAGCATCATTGAGCAAGAGGTGAAGCAGCAACGACCTTCTTAGAAGAAGCTATGTATAAGTTCGTGAGACGAGCTCCGATTAGTGACTGGAAACGAACAGAGCCCCCGGTGTTTGCGAGTATCAAGGAACAAAGGATATTAGGGTGCTCTTCTGCACTTTCTGGGTAAAATTTGTGCACTGCTGAGTACCAACGAGCAATTCACAGACCCCCAACGTGCTACAGCAAAATTCGGTATGAAATAGATAGCTTAGCGAGCTCATCGAACGCCAGCGAGTAATAGACTTACTCAGATATTTCTCTTATTTAATTGTTTTTTAATTGAGAAACATTTTAATGTCATTGTTTTTTAATTGAGAAACATTTTTATGTCATTGTTTTAAAATTTATAAATACTTTACATTCATACGGAAAAATAAACAATATTTTACTCGCTTTAACTTAATGTACATTAATTTGTTCCTCTTTATGAAAACAAAATATATATTTCTATTAATGGATATAGCTAGAAATGATTTACGAATTTAAATTATCCAATTTATATTGTTTGAACGGTCTCAATGGTAGAGAGTTTTTCTTGCAAATGAAATTTATTAACAGAGAAAAAGAAATCAAGCAAGAAGAAAATTGCAATTTATTTTAACGTTTAACTTTGAATTAATGAAGAGGACTATAAAAATATAATGTCTGTTAAAAACGTTGAGTAAAATTTATATTTCAAAAGGATCATAAATTTAATTGGTAGACAATCATTTTAAAATTGTAATATTATGGACGTGTGTTCTCTTATATGAAATCGATTAAGATGTAAACACAATATAGGATACATTTTAATAGCAATAAAATAATATACCCAGCTGCTTAATATCTAAAGCGTACTTTGGCCAGTCGAAGATACGTATTTCGGAACCTGATTGGGAGATATATATTCTATAGTAGGGCGGCGAATTTGGGAATCCATGCTCCATTCGTCACTCAAATTCGAACTGGTTATATTTCTGCCCACTGATACACTCACATTTTAATTGTGTTCTTCACTCAACTTATTGTTTAAGACATACCTCTGAATTCTCAACTTTTGGCTAAAAATTGTATTTGTGACTAGCTTGAATCTCAACTCTCGCTGCTGGCTCGGCTTTCTTTTTACCCCTTGAATGCATTGGTCAATCAGCTTGCAACACCCCCAGTTCATTCCTCAATGCTTTTTGCTAGATGGTATGGAACTGAGTTCATTGGCTGTGGGTAACTGCCACTGGGCTTGATGTCCAAAGAAATCATATGCACTTCGAAAACAAAACTTGAGGCCAACTTTATTATCATTTTCAGTCAGAAATTCAGAATTCAGAGAGATGACTTAAGCAATAAGGCGAGTGAACAATTAAATAAAGAGAGTGTGCCAGTGTGAAAAAATATGACCAGTTTGAATTTGAGTGACAAATGGTGTCCCTATGTCACGCATATCCGAACTGATCGTATTTTTGCACACTGACAGACATATTTTCGTTTCTGAATTGTTTTCTTCATTCATCTTATTATTGCTTAAGTCATAGCTCTGAATTCTCAATTTTAGGCTGAAAATTGTATTTGAGACTGCACTTTCGGACATTATTACGTCCTTCATCTGATGAAGGACGTAATAATGTTTGAAAGTTCTTTGATTGTGTAATTTTATGTACGTCATTAATGATGTGATTTTAAAGACATTTTAATTAACCAACTTTGGTTGTCTTTACTTTTAAAGAAACTTATCATTTTTAATTTGAAAGAAAAACATTAAAAATATTTGAATTCTTCATATAATACAAATATAAGAAACAGCAGGATTTAAATAAGAAACAGTAGACTTTTTTGAATTTCCAAATCAAATATATCGTTATATCTCATTACAGATGATTTATTATTTAATATATCGTATTCACAATAAGGCAAATACATATAGTAAACGTACTATTCAAAGTAAGTCGAGCTTCAGTAAAAATAAAAAAATAAAATTACCCATAAAAAACGAAAGATCAAAAGGAACAGAAGTAAAATTCTGATGACATTGAGAAAAATAGATTTATATTTCTTTTAAATAAGAAAATCAGAATAAATCGCATGAAATTTTGCACGTTATTTTCATTTAAAGTGTTCAAATATAAGCTCTAATTTATAATAATAAAAATAGGATAAATAGTATCTTTTATTATATTATATATATTTCCTGCCTTTGTCATCTCAATCACTGCTTTCTTTTAAAATTAACCTTAATTTGATGTTGAATCCATATCAGCCATCCTCTAAGACAATGTACGTATCCCTAAGTCCTATGCAGGTACCCTTATTATAAATATGTTACGAGTTAATGCAGATATAAGGTGCATATAATTTTTTTTAATTACGTTCGTACTTATTCGGAGACGGCATTTTCGAATAGCTAATAATTGAAGAATATATTTTGTTCTAAGAGAGCGTTCTACTAAATTAATATTCATATATTCTTAATATTATGTTCTTGATTACGTAATTTCAAAATGCAAATTAATATTTATTATTTTTGTATTCATTTTTTATATTTATTTTCTGTCAATATAAAACTTATGTTAGAAGAACAATAAAAAAAAAACTTGGCTTAAATTTACGTATCATCCTTGAACGCCCTCAGACAATTATACTACAATTTTTATAGACGACTGATCCAAGACTCTAGAGCAGATAATAAGAAATAGGTGTTTCAAGGAGAATGCAAATTTTTTAATAGGATCTTACATCTCTAGAACCAGAAGTGGAAATTCTTAGTGGATGACTTTATTCTCACCTAAATTTGATGTTCGTCAATATTCAAATCAGTATCTAAATCTTATCTAAAACAGAACCTGAGAAATAGATGTTTTAGTGAAAATTTTGAACCGTATTTGAAAAACATTCGGAAGTAAAATTGTATTTTGAACCACTCTACTTCTACCAAAATTTGCCACTGAATCCATGTCAGTTATCATCTAAGCTGTGTATATCTAATCTTAAGAAATATATGTTTTGAGTAACATGAGAATGGCAATAATTTGAAATAAAAGGAAAATCCGTAGTGAAACCCCCCCACTCTCCTCCGGAATTTTACACTAAATCTAAACCAGTGAACATCTATGCTCGATCTATAGCAAATCCCGAGGAGCAGATATTTTATAAGAATGAATTTTTGAAAGTAAGTCAAAATTCCTGCTACCAACAAGTTTCACTAACGAAAAAAGGCTATCTATTTGTTTTAATGCCTAGAATATTGAAATAAATGATTTCGAGTTTCGAATCACCAATTATATGCACGGAAGGTTTTTGAAGGGGGAAGGATAATTTATCTTACGAGTGAAATATATTAAAACAGAGAAAATAAAAATCACGCCCAAAGAAAATTGCATTTCGATGTTAAATTCGACTTTGCATGAATGAAATAAAGAAAACTGAAAGCGAATATCTATTTTAAATGACCACTAAATATCCATTATTTATTTTTCTCTCTGAGGGAATGGTAATAAATTTGATAATATATTCTATTATTTTTGAATTCTTAATGTCTTTTAAACGCCTTTAAATGATTTTACATCTGAAAATAAAGATGAAAAATAGAAATAAAGAAAATTAAATGATTATAATTATATCCAAAAATATCGAACTTGATTAAATTTTGGGGTCCAGTATAATTGCTTTTTAATTTGTTAAGCAATACTGAGTTATATTACTTTTATGTTGTTAATTAATCTGGTTTTTACGTAAAAATAGCCGAATTCTTCATACGTTCAAACTTAATGTCTTTATTACTTAGTACTTTTCACTCCGAAAAGTAAAATAAATTTCTCTTAATGAACATTGAGGAAAAAGTGGTTTAGGAATTTAAATTTCCAATTATATGCTTGCAGGGTTTTCTGGGATAAAAATATAATTTTTTTCCCGAATGAGAATTTTTTTAAAATGAGAAAAATTAATCCGACCAAACTACATCTACCGAATTTATTTCAGTGTTCGGATTTTCATGAAAGAGACGGAGTGGGTTAAAAATAGTTATGAATGATGTATATGAATGATGTAAGAGTTATGAATAGTATAGAAGTTAAAAATATATTATGAATGATGTTTAATATCTATTAATTTATTTCATTCTGTCTAGAGATCGCAATAAATTGCATTGTGTATTTTTGTTTTTAAAATACTAATATATTTTTAATGTGCCCACATAATCAAGTAATATATAAAAATAAAATTAAAAATTGAAATACGAGATTAGCGTATGATGGAAAGTAATTTCACTTACGTCAGCAAAGCTACGTTGTTAAGTAAAGCGGTTATTGTATAAATAATAATAATCATTGAGCTGGCAAGTATAATTTTTATTTGCAATCGAATACTTAACTTGTACTGAATACAATAACACATAGTTTTCTAACATTTTAAAATTATTGATTCAATAATTTAATAGTAACAAGAATCTAGCAAGAATTTAATAGTTCTTATAAGATAAATAATTCCTAAAATCACAATTGCTGTCGCATTGAATGCAATATAAATGTTTTGGGACTTTTTAGCATTGGATGCAATATACATTATTTAAGAGTTTTCGAAGCAAATTTATGTCTTGCCTCGAATGATCGAAATAAAAAAAAATATATTAAATGTCTCATAAATTTAGATAAAATATGCCAGTTGTATTGTTTTATATAGTTAAATTTGAGTATACCATTTATATTCCCTCAATGCCGTAAGTAGTTGGTGAAGTTTGAAGACATTGAAATAATCTTTAATTCATGACGAATTCAAAATATTATACATGGTGCTCAAGAGAATTTATGTACATATCATATAAACTTGCATTTTTATTTGTTGCTTGGGTTATTTTTAAGACAATTTTTACACACCCTATAAGATTCCTATAAGTATATCACCCTATAAGTATCCTCCCGGACGCCCAATTTGCTGCTCATGGCTTCGGACGAGCCGGTCGTTCTGGGTTTTCGACACCCTATAAGATTCCGGCCGTCCGCATAGATGCTCTATGTCTTCGGAGGAGTCGGACGGTCTGGGTCTTCAACACCTGTAAGATTCAGGGCTCGGTAGCCCAGTGGATAGCGCGCGGGAATTGCACTTTGTAGGCCCGGATTCGCTTCCCTCCGCTGCCAAAACTGCCGCCGTGTTCACGCGGAGTACGATCACGTTAAACATGTGGGTCAGTATGTCCCTCCGAGAGGTTGGTGGTAGGGGAAGGAGGGTGCAGTCCGTGTGGATGCCTCCCCCACTGGTTTCCGGTCTAAATTGGGTGGCTCTTCCCGGTCGTACCAAACAGTTACCTTACACTTTTCTGGTAGGTTGGACGGTCTGGGTCTCAGCAACTACACCCTATCAGAGCCTGCCATTCATCCTGTTGCTCATACCCTAGGGTGAGTCATGTGGCCTGTATCTTCAACATCCTATTAGAGAGCTCCATCCATCCAAACAGCTGTTCATGTTTTAGAACGAGTCGGGCGTTCTGGGTCTTCCACACCCTATAAAGAACCTTGGGGCTCCAACAAGGAATCGGACTACGGTTCCTCGTACCGGCCAGTCGATACTCTACCACTGAACTACTGGAATGGAATTACTACCTCTTATCGTCGAAATAAATTCTGCTTTCTCCAACTTATAATGTCAGATCGGTGTATAACTTACAATCTGACTGACCACATCCTGCTGTATCTACCCAAGGTAAGACTCCTGCTGCTATTTCCAATGCTCCGTGTTAACTTCCTGCGTGGTCATTGTCCTCCCGATTTGAAATCAGAGCTGAATACCATAGTCCACTGAATCTGTGCTTGCCGTACTAGGGTCACTTTCAGACTCTCGACATCTTTGCAGTAAGCTACAGTGTTCATTTTTTCTGGCGTTGATTTCAAATCGATTGGTTAAGACCAAACACGAAATTAATCTGGAGGATAAAGGTAGGAACAGGAGACAAATCTGATGATGGTGGTCAGTCAGATCGTAATTGCACGCCAATCTTGCATAAGTGGGTGGAAAATGCAGAATCCACTTCGATAATAAGAGTTTACAAATCCGTCACACTATTTCATCTGTAGATCATCGTCTGTCCAGTACAAAGATTTGTGGTTCAATTCCCGGTTGGGGCAGCAAGATTCTTTATAAATCTAATTTGTTTTAACATTCACTACCATAGATGACTACATACTATTTAGTGGTCGCAGTTGTCGTTGTCGCTAGCTTTGAAAGTTAGATCGAGAGATCAGAACTGTCTAGACCACCAAAACTGAGTATGGATTGCAATATTTAATTTATCCTGTATATTATTAAAAAATAAAGTTTAAAATGGGTAAACAATACAAAAAAGTCAACTGGACTCTTATATGGCATTTCTACACTGATCAGAGTCAATAGATTGTAATTTAGGAACACACTCTTAACAAATCTCAAAGATAGTTTTGTTTAATGGTGCCAAATGTTATTCTCACAAATCAACTGCCCATTGCACATTGGATATTGCATCAAAAGCATATCGACCTTAAAGTACAGTAAAGAAGAATACCGATCTCGGGATAGAAACATAAATAACTGAGCTTAGTGACGAGCAGGAATAATACAGGACACTTGTCGAACGGCGATGCAGCGTTACCAACTGTCAAGAAGTTTGCAGTGCGTCAGCGTATTCAAAAGCAATCACTTAAATTTACATTGATTCTTGATTATAAAATAACAGTGTAAATCCGTCCATTATTAAACAAATAAATAGTATAACAGGAAAATGCATCTAAAATGTGATTTTGTCATACCCCCATACCCCATACTCTTTGCGTTGCAGAGAAAGTAATTTTTTTGCAATTGAAAAAATTCTGTCTTTAATTAAAACGCATTTCTAAACAAGTATCTTTCATAAAATTTAGAAAAAATTTCGAAATTCTTCTAATTTGGTTGAGTATAATTATAATCGCAGCACTTAACATTTTTTGTTCATATTTCTCCCTTGACTTTTAAATTTTTTCATAAGGAACTTATAAGTCGTGTTCATAATCGCTCTGAAGGCATACTTTATTGCATCATTAACATGCCTTCAACGTTATAAAACTAATGAACCCTAACACGTAAATTCTGTTTTTAATTTTCCCATAAAATCATAATCAACTCTGTCAAATTTAATGAGTTTATTTTCCTTGATTTTTTTCTGGAGGTTAGTTTTTTTTTATCTGCCTATTCTCGTACTGAAATGAAAATATTTGGATTGTTTTAAAGTTTAACAGTGTTAAACGTCAGTAATGACGCAATAAAACTAAGGGTAATATATTTCGTATCGGCCTTGAAGAAATTAAGAACCACTTATAAATGATTTAGCTTATTTCCATTTCATTACTTCTGTAATGTATTTTACTAGATAAAAAATTTCACTAAAGTAATTATAAATTCTCATTACTTTTTTCAAATTCTAAAGATATTTTTGTTACCTCTAAGACATTTATCAACATTTGGAAATAGCTCATTTAAATCAAAATTAAACTGCTGCTGATAAATGAGTCATAACTACTAAGGAATTCGTAGTATTTGCATTTTGTAAATAAATTTTCCAAAATTATATTCCTAATGCAAAGCTGGTGGTTATCGACTTACTAAAATCATAAAATATGTGTATAATAACTGCAATTTTAACATGAAGAAATAATGTACATTTGATAATTATCCTTTCTTATATTTATAAATTTTTACTGAATTTTTAGCATTAAATTCAAAATATATTATAATTTATTTATAAATTTGTTTCACGAGCATCAGAAAAAACCCTAAGAAATAAGTTCAATAAATTATTTACAGTGCAGTCGTGTTTTATTTGAATATACATTTATACAGAGGATATTTCAAATTTTATATACTTACAGATATTAACAAATAAAATGCTAAAGAAAATTATTGTTATATAAATTTACATCCTGAAAAACAAATTAATTAATTTTTAATTTATTTTTAATTGGCTGTTCAAAAATCCACGGCATACACCACGGTGCATGACTTTACACACTGTCAATAATAAAGTGGTTCACAGTGTAAAATGCAGCGGAAATAAATAGTAGAAATAAAAGTACTAGATTTCTATCATCAGCGCAAAAGTCTGGACTTAGACGCTCAAAGTTAAAATAATTGAAAAGCAATGTCGGCAAAAATTAAATGGCTAAACAACAAACATCCTATAGTGCGGTGCCTCCTCGTTTAACGAAGGAAGCATATTCAGTAAAAATGAGAATTAAGGAAATATGAACATGAGAAGTACATAAGAATTAAAACCATAAGTGATTGAAAATATTTGAAAAATATGTATCCATAGTCCACAATTTTAGCATCTTACCCCTCATTTTAAAGGACTTTAAAAATATTTCGATTGATATCACCAACAATGTACCTCCTAGGGGGGAGGTAACTCACCCCAAAGGTGCTAATATCGTCAAGGACACAAAATAGTATCGCGGCTATTTTTCACTACAGTGATTGGAACTGTTAACCTTGCAATCATTGAGCCATACATAGCCTCTTTTGTGCATAATTATGCAAAATTTTGTTTTATGCTGCCATGCTAAGAAAAAAAAAATGAATTTATTTCAAAGCTTTCGTTCGAATTTCATAAATTTCTATCTAGTTCTAGATTTATTCTAGATTTATTCTATCTAGATCTAGATTCTATCTAGTTCTATCTAGTTAATAATAATAATAGTAATAATAATAAGAATATATATATATGTGTGTGTGTGTATGTGTATGTGTGTGTGTGCGTGTGTGTACTTAAACTTCCACACTGTTTAATTTCTAAAAATATACTTAAAATTCCGTTGCTCTATATCGCTAAAATGCAATAGATTACGTGTATTTTATAGTTTTAGTTATGGAATAAAACTCGAAATGCAATATAAAACTTAGATATGGAGTCCTTCGATTTAGAGTCCTTCTGATATGGATACCATCGATTCGAAGTACGTCAGATATATTTTTTAAAATGGATGATCGGTTTTCAGGATTGATCACCAATTTTGATTGACTGCACATGTGCTTAAATGGCTGGAGCTTCTACTTGAGAGAAGTGGAAAATTTGAAATTCGAAACTCAATATGTTTAGATGTAGAGATTCTCTAAATGAGTGGATACATTTACTGACAACATTAAAAAATAAATAGTTGTTGTAATTATTTATTTTCGTATTGTTATTTGAAAAACGGCTATTTATTTACTTAATTTTGAAATATAGAACGTACACACTGTGTAATAAAGCACTGGACGTGGTAAAACAGTTATTTTTAGCTTGCATTTATTCTTTAAAAAGTTTCAATTTCTAAGATAATATATTGTTGTCTTAATCTGCACAATAATGAAATTAGACAGTTATATTTATATTCATAGAAATTTTTCTAAGAGAAACATATGCACATTAAATGATATAGAAAATATTATTAACAATACATTAAAGCGAAAACCATGTAGCAATGCTTTGTAGATAAATTACAATATTTTGCATAGTGCGCCTTTGCAGGAGAAAACGAAGTTCGATAAAAATACATATATATTTTAAATGACCAATACATATATGTATTTATTTTTAGATGACTAGAAATGATAATTAATGTAATCTTACATCCTACTGTTTTCAAGTTCTTATTGTTTTTTAAATGTCCCAGAATGATTTCAAATTCCCAAAACAATGAGAATTAATAATAACTGAGAGAAAATAAAAACGAGAGAATGTATCACCAGATATAAGTATACCAAACTAAATTACATTTCTGGTTTATAAATAATTGCTTTTTAATCTATTACACAATTGTGAGTTCCATTGCTTTTAAATTGTAAGTGAATTTACATCAATACATAGTAAAGCATATGAGTACTTCTTACGTATTCACTTAATGTCTTTAGTACTTAATACATATCTTTCCGAAAAGAAGTCTATCGTTTTCTTAATGACTGAAAACAAAACAAAGAAAATTAAAATAAAATAAAATAAAATAAAATAATGGTTTTTGGAATTTTAATTTCCAATTATATGCATGCGGTGTTTCAAAGGCAGATAATAATTTATCTTACGACTGGAAAGTATTAAAAATGAGAAAACTAAAACCGGTTAAGAAAACCATTGTAATTCATTCATGTGGCCGACATTCAGACGGAAGAGACTATTAAAGTTGAAAATATATTATGAGGGACGACGAAATACCTAATTACTTTCCTTATATACATAATGTATATGGAAAATATTGTGACGGGGTCGAAAATTCGAATTCGAGTTTTTGACGGGAGACCACGTTTCAAGCATCCCTGATCACGAATCAAACATTTTTGAAGTGATGTATCTCTCTGTGTGTGTGTGTGTGTGTGTGTGTCAGTAGGTCTGTGGAGACGATAACTGACTGACAAATCGATCGATTCATACGAAATTTGGTATGAAAATCACAATCCCTAAGCACTGGAAGCCTATTGTTTTTATACGCAATTGAATGTTCAGAACCCCTCTAAATGTTCGAGTGAAATTTTGAAAAAATCATCAAAAAATCAAAACCGCTATTAAAGTTACGCAAATAAGCATTTCTTATGTAATTTTTTATTAGAAAACGATTGACATAAATTTTAGAACGGTAACATGAACCGTTCTCGAGATATTGCACATTTTCCAAAAAAATTATCAAAAAGTCATATAAAATAAAAAAATATATTTCCTATTGAGAAATATGTTCATTTTTCATATGTAATACCGTGCGATAAATTTGGTGACATCATTTTTGTGGATCTAGCTCGTTCCATTCATGAAAAAAGATACTTTGAGTAATACTTTTGTATTTAAACACCAATAGTCATTTATCTGCTGTAGGAATAATTTATTTCTTCGTCCATAACGCTTGGAGATATTTTTGCGACGAATTTGGTGGAATGTCGCCAACTTGGCGAGTTTTTAAATGCTGCTAAATTAACGAAAAACTCGCCAAATGGATAAAATGACGCTAAATCAATGACGACTCATTGATGATGACGACATGGAGAATGACGACTCATTGATATAAATAACTACTATAAAAATAATCTATTTTTTTATTGTAAAAGTAGTAAATTCATTGCATTATATATGGAAAGTCATGTGCTGCCCACATCAGATTTTTTTTTATTTAGTTCCGGCTATTAATCGAAATAAACTGTTTTTGATATTATAATTTTAAAGTCCCAATTTATTTATAATTTGGCAGGATGACATCAGTCTAACATTTAAAAATAAAAATTGAAATATATGAATAGCTGACATGACCTGAAAAATAAATACTAAATATACTGATTATTGGGTGAATAATTCTCATGACAAGAATAAATATTTGTGTACACTCACTGAGAAGAATAAATATTTTTGGACTCTCACTGACAAGAATAAATATTTTTTAGATATTTACAAGAATAAATATTTTGGGGAACACTCACTGACAAGAATGAATATTTTTTGTAAATAAATTGAATTAATTACAAAAACAAATTGTACTGCAAGAAAATATGTATAACTTTTTAACATTCCATATGCGATGATTTACGAATGCATAGTACATGAGTACACATTCTCGCATCCCGTCATATATAGAAGAAATGATAGTCATAGTATTTGCTCCCTAATTTAAGCATTGATTATTGTAAATTATACTTTGAAGATCAATTTCCAGCTGAGAAAAATTTTCTTTACAATGGCGCCCTTACAAATAAGCTTGCAATATAGATGCAGTTGATGATTATGCGAATAGAAAGATTCCCTGAATCAAGGTTATGATATATGAAAAGAAAAATATTTGAATTTATAACAATGAAATATTTACAACAATGCAATATATACAGAGTTGTGAATCCCAAGACTTAACAATGAAAGTCATGCGAATCTGTTCACAGTATAATATTTGGCATTTGTTTATACATTTTATGGACTCTCTTTCATTCGTTTGTGCCACATTACTGTGTTTGCTTGTGTGACTGAATTACTCCATTTGCTTGTGTGACTGACTTCTCTGTCCCTATTTATCCTGGAGAAGGATATTTTTTGTTCCTGAGAAACTGGTTTACACCTTTACTTATTTGTCTTATAATTTTGTTGACAAAGTTTGTTTGTTTTCAGTTTATTAAAATAAATATTCATTCGAATATTTATTTATCCATTCCTTTAATTCATGATATAACATACTGTAATCAGTGAAATTTATTTATTTATCAATAAAATGTTTTTAACATTTTTTGAAGGAGTGCTGAATGCATTACTTATACACTTTTGAAACGTCCTCATTTATGCAATTTATCATTATGCAATAAATTAGTAAATAGAAAATGCGTATTTTAAATAGGTACTCTGAATCAAATTTGAATGTTCATTTCTGCATATTAATTCAGACAATAGTTTCAGTGGTATTTTATTTTGCAAAAACGTTTAAAAGTTTGTAAAAGAGATTCGATAGAGATAGAAAATGAAACAAAATGATGATAATTAGTTATTTGTATGTAAACTGATTATTCGAATGGCGATATATATTGTACGAGTATTCCTATTATGAACAAATAAATTTTCATAACTTTATTAATTTTTTAATTCAGTCCGTTGAATTTAATTTGAAATTCAACATCAAGTGCAATTTAGTTATTATGAAGGAATACGTTTTAGTGCATTTGAATAAATTATTCTTCTAGAATTTATATTGCTTCAGTATGGATAAATGTTTCATTCATTTATTTGTAGGAAATGAGCATTTTAGGAAATGCTATATCCGTTTCTACGTTTATTTCGTTTCGAAAATTCATAAAGCATTTCTCAAAATATTTTACATTAAAATATATCTAAATGACTTTAGTATGACTTTATCATCTATCAAGTTCCACTATCTATAAATATGTCTAAACTGCACAATATTCAAAACGCTGATTTAGGAATGCGAATTTGCAATTATATCCATGAAATATTTTTAATATAAGAAGTGTACTCTTTCTCACGAACGAAAAATATTAAAACAACAGAAAACCATTCATAATGAAATTTGCAATAATATGTACAGTTCGACTTTAGAATTTCGCGGCTGAGGCTCAATTTTTTATGGGTGGTTATATTTTTTTGCAACAGGGTGTATATACTTGTAAAACAACCACATGGCAACTTACCGAAAAGTAAAATATTATGGACCTATGTATAATTATTTATCTTCTACGTTTCATCTTTCTTACATAGAAACAATATATCATATTTCAAGTTAAACTAAAGAAGATATTTTCTGGGATCTTTACGTATATATTTATGATCCACCCATTTTTCTACAATAAATATGTTTAGGAAAAATATTTCTGATTTTACAAGTCATTCTTCAAAATTCTTACTGAAATTCTTACCACTTATACCCGATCCATTAGTCTGCCTCGTAGGTATCATAATATGCGAGCTCAGCATTGCCAGATATTTACATTCATAATGGCATTCTGATGGTAAAAAGAGGAAACGATAAATATGTTTATACCATGTATGCATTCATGCTGTTGTGTCTTCTACATGTGATTTGTAGTCGGTTGTTGAATTTTGATTTTTGAAAACAAAGAAAACAGGCGAGGATAACGTCTGTATGTTTTGATTGATTTTCAGAAATGATACTTTAATAACTTAAGTTCTTAATTTTATCTTAATTTCGTGTTCTTTAAATCTAAAGTATTGTACAAAAAATAATTGTATTTTGTGTAGTATATATAGCTACCCAAAAAAATGGAATACAATACAAGTTGAAGAGTAAAGTACCACAAATTGGCTGGGGTGTTTATGAACCCCACTCCCCGGTTAAGCATGCTTTACGCCACGACAACACTCTAACATAAATTTTGCACATGGCCAGACGTAGAAGAAAGTAGATAATGGATCAGATATAAATATAAAAAAAGTCAAAGAATATAATCTAATATATTGGCTTGATGCCTTGTAATATGTAAACGAGAATACAATGTATTGTTTAAAAGATGAAAAAGAATGAGAATAAAGTAACATAAATTGATTTACCACTTGTTCTGCATACCTTGGAGTTTAAATGACACTGACTGAGCTTTCAGGTTACTCACAACAGTTTGCAGTTAAGGTTATAGATAAAGTGTGTAACTGTTGGATATAAAACATGGGAATTATAAAATTTTATTATTTATTTATTTATTTACTATTAATCAAATAATTGATAGATATTCTGATATTGAATTTATGCTTGTAAATTTTTTGGTTTCTTTGTGGTCTTTTTGATTATAATTTTTTTATAATTTGTTTTGGCATTTTTCATGCTTTTGTGTCTTCTGTATGCAATTTACAGTTAGTATAATTTTAATTTCTGAAAACAAAGAAAATCGGTGAGGATAACATCTGTATGTTTTGATTGTATTGCAGAAATAATGCTTTAATGACTTAAAATATATATTCTTAATTTGATCTTAAGTTATTGAAGTTTTCTACAGAAATATCATTTTAGATTTTGGCAGAAAAAGAAAATAGGATGGAAATATTTGTAAATATACATATATATCGTATACAAATTTAATCCAGCGGTCTCCATTCCCAAGGAAACTAATGAAAAATACCTTTACTATTTAAGTTTCTATTTAGCGTATTCCTGTGAAATTCATTTTAACACTGCGCATTTGTAATCTCAATGATCAATTGATTCAAGTTCGATTTTTATTTATATAATATAATTTCAGTTAATTGGATATAATTTCAATTGATTATTTATTTTAATATAAAGTGATTTAAGAAAATGAATAAACGTCTTGAAAAAGAAAAAGTGTCATCGACAAATATATGCTGAAATGTTGGCTTTTACGAAGCATAATAATTGATATTGTATAGGAAATATACAATAATCATATCGCCACATATTAAAGTGCACAAGTTAAAACTTAAAAGTTAAGATTGAGTCTTAATATTTAACTCGAGAGTAACCATAATGGATGATATGTTCCCCAGCTGTGTCAATTACAGTTTTCCAGTAACATGCAGCAATCCTGTCTTTCTAGTCTTTCGTATAGCTTGTTATTTGTCAGTTGAGGCACACATGGATATTTTCCTATTATTCCATTATGCGTAATGGAAGCGTTTTCAAGACTTGGGTATTTATGTTGCCTGCCTGGTTGTCCACTTTTGTGAAGGAACTTGTTTCGCTGCAAATAGATTTGTTTGTGGCACTATGGTGAAATGAATCTGTCTTTATATGCATTTTTATTTAATTTTACACATAAGCACAATTGCTCCAAAATTAAAAAACATCGACTCCTTTGAATACTATACAGGGTGTATAGTAAAGTCCGTATATATCCACGTAACAGTCGAACGCAAATAGGTACTATTATGAACGAAGTGAATAGGTACAGTAAAGTGACTTAGTTTCAAGACGAGACTACTTGCAGTGAGAGCCTCTAGCGGTAAAATTTGGAAGTTGTTCTTATCTCGTAAACTATTTAAAGCATCGGGAATGCATCCCTGTTACAAACGCGAATTGTGGCCAACAGAGGGCAAGCAGTAAAATGTGGACTTATTATGAGTTTATTTATAAAATATGCATTTTTCATTTTCTAATGTCTACGTGCTGCATTCATTACTACGTATAGTATATTGTGAATCGCTCACATATGCCAGTTTTACAGTATTCCAACCCAAAGCCTGTATTCGTCCGGCATACTGAAGCCCACCAAAGCCAGAAGCGTAATCCATTAGCGTTTGTAATTTTACTTCAGGAAGTGTTATTGAAATAAGTATGAGTGGGTGTTTTGCACCGATCTCTCTATTCTTTCTAATAAACTATTTGAGATTATTTTGCTTTTCCAGAAACGAAGAGAGAAGGATAAACTAGCTTTAAAATTCTCAGAGGGATTAATGGATACCAGGTACAGGAGCATCTATGTATGGTAACAAATGCAGTAAATCCTGTATTATTATCAACCCTCCTCGGTTTCAACACGCCTGATACATAAGTCATCCTATATATTTATGAGCCTTTCATATCTCTCACAATTCTCTGAGCGGTTCGGGAAGTAGCATTGATGGAAATCAAATACCAACATGTTAGCATCTTACGCTTTCTATTTACTCTATTCATGTACACATAGTGTCATTTCGTACTAAATAGATGATGTTCAACAACTTTGTAATTGACATTTTCCCCGTACCTCTCATAGTTTTATAGAGAGTTTACACGGATTTCCGAATTTCAATCCTAGGGGCTCTGCATGTCGTCGTTTCTTGTAGCTCGTATTTACTTTACTATACCAATACACCTCAGTCGTAACTAAATTTATCTGTGTTCGGCAGTTACGTGAGTGTAAGGGCTTTACTATGCACACAGTATGTTGTTGTTGAGACCCAGACCGTCCGACCCACCAGAAAGGTGTAAGGCAACTGATTGGACGGCCGGGAAGTGCCACCCAATTTAGACCGGAACCCAGTGGGGGAGGCATCCACAGGGACCGTACCCTCCTTCCCCTACCACCAACCTCTCGGAAGGACTTACGGACCCACATGTTTAACGTGATCGTACTCCGCGTGAACACGGCGGCAGTTTTGGCAGTGGCTGGAATCGAACCCGGGCCTACCGAGTGCAACTCCAGCGCGCTAACCAATGGGCTACCGCACCCATGCACACTGTATGTGCTTATACACTACATAGTTTCAATGTATTACGTTCATATTTTATAAATTAACATAATTTCATAACGGCACACATTTTTGGTTGGAGTCTTGTATACCCCGACCAATCACCTACGTTAGTGAAGTAATATCACATTCTCCCAGTTGAAATCGTGTATAACTCTGTGCTTTTATTATTATATTTACATCGCAATCCTTCGTGAGAAACGAACTTTGCAGAGATAAACGGACAATGCAAATGGCAGAGTTTTAAAAGTGTTTTTGTATCTATGGTAACAAAAAAGAAAATCCCACAAATGATACTCGAGTTGCATATTAAAATTTTTCAAACAAATAAGGCTTTACATTGTTTAAACAAATGTTACTTATTAATTCATGTGTATGTTATTGTATTTTCAGAGCTGATAACCTTTTACTTTCCCTGCAATACATGGTAATGTATAGGGAAAGTATTGGAATCATGCCGAAAATCACAACTCGAATTTTCGACGGATCTACACGTTTCGAGACCTCTAGAATACGAAAAAACTATTTTTAGCCTGACGTATGTGTGTGTGTCTGTCCGTGTGTCTGCCTGTGCAATATATGTATCCACTCTAACTCATAAACTTATAGACCGAATGTCATAAAATTTGGTAGGTAAGTCACTTGAGTATGACCCTGGTGCTGATTAGTTTTTGGTACGATTCGTAAAAACAGAACCCGCCTTTTTTTGTGAGATGGCCTGCAAAAATTTCATGTATCCACTCTAGCTAAAATACTAATTGACCAAATTTCACAAAATTTGGTAGATAAGTTACGTGTACCATACTCTGGTGCTGATTAGATTTTGGTATTAATCGGAAAAGAATAACCTGCCTTTTTTACGAAATGGCCAGCAAAGAATGTCATTTATAGACTCTGACTAAAATATTAATTGACCAAATTTCACAAAATTTAATAGATAAGTTACTTGGGGGATACTCTGGTGGTGATTAGATTTTGGTATTATTCGGAAAAGAACAACCTGCCTTTTTTACGAAATGACCCTCAAAAATCGCAAAATCTAAAAAAAGCTACCTATGTTCAAATATATCAATTAAATGCTTGTTTTATACGTAATTTTTGATGAGGAAAATAATAAGAACAACTCTATTACTCTAGACTAACCGTTCTCGAGATATTTGAGATTTTTCGAATTTAGTTATGTCACTTTTAGAAAAATGTCTAATTACCAAATAAAAACAGAAATTGAATTAAAAATGCAAATTTAGTGTTATTTTGTGCAATTAAACTCAATTTAATGAATTATTAAATACAAAAATATATGAGTTTGAGTCTGCAGGGAAAGTCATGTGCTGCCCACATCAGATTTTTTACAATTAGAGTTATATACACCGTGTTACATAATCTGTACATCAAAGAGTGAAAGGTTTTTTTAATTGTAGTGGCGTAAATGAAATGAAAACTTGATTTCCCTTATGCGGTTTGGAGTTCGACTTCAATCTTATTGCATTTTGCACCTATGATATGAACAGCTTAATTGTATATAGATTTTAAGAGATTTTGAAATATAATATAAAGTTCGAAAATATCACAAGCTATTTATATATTAAATTGGTTTTGAAAATAAATTGCCTTTTTCAGTGGGATTGTGATCAAACAAATGTCTTCCGAGTTATGTGGAGCAGTGAAGTTTTATAAAAATCAATCAAAGATATTTAAAAAATAATCAACGCTCTCTAATACTTAATCTATTTTTTACAGGATTAAATTAAGGCATTACGTCCAAAATTTAAAATCTATGTATAAAACATTTTAAATAAAATCTTTATTCACACTAAAAGACGCCAAAAACATATTACAATCTTAAACGCTTTCAGATGTAAATCGCTCTTCATCAGAGTCAAGTAACTAGAATAAGATACTATGTGTATACATAAGATACATAATGTTTATTGCGTCATTTTCAAAACTAAATTCCCTGCTAAAAGCACAGACTATTCGTGTTCATTGGAATCCTTCTTGGGGCTCTAAGGAACAGATATGGAACCTGAATAACAACAAAAATGTCAAACTGAGAAACAAACAGGACATAGTCAGATTTTAAGAGATATCTGCAAAAGTCCAATTACTTAAATTTTATTTTATAGCCGGCGTTGTCCGTAATTAACAGCAAGGTTTCATTTATCCATTATATGCCCTGTAGTTTCTTGAAAAATGTAATGAATGAATTCATTGAATCCCTGTTTCAACCCCAGGGATACATTTTCTAGTTTTACAATACGTGCAATCCACCATTCTAAATTTACTTCCGTTGCTGTTAATCTGCAACGTTTCACCTTGTTACAATTTAAACCAAAACATGTATCCGCTTTTTCAGAAAATAATAAATTTTGATCCGTACTTTTCTTCAATAAATATTTCATTTTACAACAAGGCATAGTTGGAGGAGCTTACCTATGCGATATGCATCAGTCTTCCTTCTCTGTAATCCAATATGTATGGCTCAGTGTTACCAGATATTTGCATACTTTATGGTATTTTGATGACATGCAGAAGAAACCATAAAGATGTTTACACCACATATACGCTCAGGCTTTTGTTTCTACTTTATGTTATTTAACGTCAGCAGAATTTTCCTTTCATAAAAAAGCATACGAAGAATATATTAATGATTTTTAAAATTTTAAAAGAAATAATACTACATCTTTCGTTCCTGCTTTAAAATGGTTTCATTTTATTTTTTGTGAATAGATAAAATTGTGACCTACTTTCTGAAATAAAATTCACCATTAAATTTTATAGATAACTCCCTGAAGTCGCATAAATAGTTCATGATTTGTGTTAATATGTCAATAGTATTTTTAGAGAAAACCAACTAAAATATTATAGTACACTTAGTTAAATACACTAATAGTCATAGAAATTTGTGCAGCAAGAATAAGTTGGAAAAATTGAATGAAACTTTATATATGTGAGTGCAACATTGATATAAGTAAGTGATACAAAATCAAAGCAAAAGGACCATTCATTGCAGGAATAACTACAAATGAATGAAGGTTCTAATACCCTGTTAGGCCACATCTAGCATGAATACACAATGTGATACGGGCAGGTATTGATACATATACAGGTCTCGTATGGTATCCTGCGTGATCTCATTCCACAGTTGTTGTCAACGCGCCTCTAGTTCGACCAAACTCGTCGGCTGTACAACTTGCCATCCCAAGTGATCTCAAACATGATCGATCGGTGAAAAATCTGGGGATCGGGTAGGCCAGGGAAGTATGGTAATGAGGCGGAGGTATTCCTCTGACACTCTTGATGTGTGTAGCCGAGCACTGTCCTGATGAAAATGCTTCCTGGGAGCCCTGCTATGACTGGCAACACATGTGGCTGAAGGATGTCACGAACCTACAGCTGGTCTGTCATGGTTCTGTGATCAATATTAGAGGTGACAGGACGTCGTATGCGACGGCAACCCATACCATCGCACCAGCTGTGGGAGCGGTGTGCATCAAAGGCACGATTGAGGCGTTCACCACGGTTTGCACGATTGAGGCGTTCACCTCGGTACCTTGACACATGTACACGGTTGTCATGACTGACCGAATTGAATCTCGATTCATCTCTGAAGAAGACCTGGTTTCATTCGGCTGCGGTCCAATCCCGTCGAGCGCGATACCACTCCAAACGAAGGCACACGGTGGGTGGGTGTCATTCGCAGCACGAATAAAGGGATCCACGATACCAAATGCCCTTCAGCTAGTCAGCTCTCGATGGCACCAGGAGTCTTGCGATGGCATCAGGCGTCTCTCGACAAACAGTAGTGATGGTACTGCCTGTGTCCGAATGGCGGACAATGAAGCTGTTCGCGTTGCACGTGCGTGTCGGGTGATGTGACTGTCCGTTCGGCTATTGGTTTGCCGAGGACGTCCTGAGCCTGGTCTGCGTGTATGCGACTTCTCTCTCGTCTGTTGGTTCCAACACCTCCTCACAATAAAGTCAGAAAAACTTAGGTGAAGGGCTACTGGCCGAGCTGACTACCCGGCTTCCATCATCCCGATGATCCCCCCCCCCGTCTTGAATACTGACAACTGATCATATTGTCTTCGATGGCAGCGTAATGGCATCTTTAATGAGAAAGCGTCCCTCTGCAACGGATTAAGTACAGGCAAAACGTCTTTGCATACCTTTTTTCTGCGCCAGAGAAAACGAAGTTCAACGCCCTCTGGTGGCATTAATGCTCAATCATTATTGACTCGTAATGCGCAATCACTCTGTGATTCTAATTATTTTTATATCTGTCTGATGCGTACCTTCATGCCAAGTTTCGTTACTGTCCCACAATTACTTCTTGATGCGGAATTTTTTAGGGCAATGAGCGTATATGCACTTAGTTAAACATCTGCATAAACTTCTTACACATCTGTATAAACTTTATTCCTGTGGAAAGTATTTTATGATTTATCTCCTATGCCTTATTCTTTGTATATATTTATTTAGATACCTAAAAATATTCATGTTTTTATCGGTAGAAGGATTACCCATGTTTTTGTGCTTTATATGTGAACTCCAGAATCTGTAATATAATATATTTTTTTATTAAGATGCGCCCGGAAAATGTTGATTATTACAGTGATTTGAAAGTGAAATTAATTACAAGGAATTTATGAAGGAGCATTCATATGTTTGTGAACGGTGTGTACACTTCATGTGAAGTATTTGTTCTCCATCATTTTTCGTCATTGTTTACCCTCTTTTGTTTGTTAAGCTCAATTAGCAACCTTTTAGTTTTCAAGCGAAGGATCGCACCAGAAATATGTCAATTTTTGTATTACTCTAATGGTGGACTGTAATATGCTGTAACAATGGTGGACTATAATATGATGTAACAATGGCGGACTGTAATATGCTGTAACACTGGTGGACTGTAATAAACTATAATAATGGTGGACTGTAAAGCAACACTTTTTCTATCAGAAGAAACTAAGATCTGCTTATCTTAAAACATGTGTTTAGTATTTCATATACTAAAAACTTTCATTAAAGTAGTTTTCAAAATTTTTAGATCGACATATAACTGGATTAATCAGAGAATATACAATCGGACTACCACAAGGTTTATCGAAGATATCAATGCAAATTGTATTCCAAAATAATTTAAATAAAATTTAGTAGTTTATACATTTTTTTTCTGCTTTTCTTCCGTTACTTGATTTCTAGTTTAATTATATCCATGCAAGAATATTTAGAATTACCATAAATATTCTGTGTGATTAAACATCTTTATGACCTCAGATTTGTTTAAGAAGTTTTCCTATGGCTTGTGCAATTATTAAATAAGAGCAAGGATTTATAAAAATTATCTTTATCAAAAAAGCATAATGATTGCCTGTCCATAAAGTAATTATCCATGATATTTAATCCTCTTTATAACTTAGGTATTAATTAATTTCTTTTTCCATAATCCCAGTATATTTTCTATAAGAATATTGATTTTCAATAGAGAACTAAAATAACGTTTAAATGAGTATAACTAATTTGAGCGTAACATCCATTTGTACTTTCCCTATATGTGTATCATAGGAAAAGCTTTGTGTTCGAGTCGAAAATTCGGATTCGGGTTTTTGATGACAGAGCAAGTTTTAAGCAACGCTGATTTCGAATGAAATGTTCTTTTATACCTGTGTGTATTTGTGTGCGTGTCTAAGTACGTTGGTGTGTTTGTGCACATGTGCTAGCCCGTATGTTAACAAATGTAGCAATGGAGCTCTGACTAATATGTTTCCATAAGGCATTAAATAATTAAAAAGAACTTGTAAATGATTTAACTTTTCTACTTATGTTATGTCCGTAATCCGGAATGCAAAGATTTTGCTTTCTCTAAGCTATTGTAAAAAATACAACGTACTTCTGTTTCTCTGAGTATACTATTTATAATAAGATATTGAATAAAATGTTGTCAATATATGTTTTGTCTTACTGGACTACAAATACTTACAATTAAACTTGTTACATTAAGTTTACTACATTAGAGTTTCAAGCTTTTTACGTGTACAAAAGTAGAATCTTGGCAAATACGAGAAAAATATCAGTCCACTTTAATGCAATTTTTTCCTTTTCGACGAAAACGGAAATTCTAATTAGAAAAGAAAAAGAAAAAAAGAAAGAAAAGGTCTCTGCCTCATCGAATGCCAGTTGTCAAACTATAGTAATTATTGCTGCAACATTGGCGGACAATAATGTTCGCAGAGCCATAATCCATTTTTCCCCTCGCCTCACGAAGCGAACTCATTGTGGGGTACAGCTTGAAGCTATTTTCCAGTCTTCAACATGTCAAGGCAAACGTGTAGCCGTGAAACTAGGGAGGGGAGATTTCTTGAGGAAAGAATGCGGAATAAATTCTATTCATACCTCCTTTGAGGGATGAGGTTTTTTCCCCGGCATCTATCTGGTCAAACCCACCTCCTTACAATAGGTAAGTGGGATGAATAGTTAGGGCGAGTGCGTTTTACCTCTCCAAATTTCGGGAAAACTTGATAAACATTATTTATGCCTTTTATAACACTGTTGCGAATGGCAGGAAATTGTGAAACCAATGGAAAAAGGTAACTGGTCAGTCGAACTGCAAATATGTTCCGTAACTTTTTGAACCAGTTCTTTAGGAGCTTTGGTTTTTGCACTGCACTTTGGCTCCAGTTGTATAGTTTCAGAGCGTAAAAGATGAAAAACATCTTTCGGAAAATCTATAAATTATAACTTTTTTCTATTTCAAATTTATAATGACAAGTATAAAAAGACAAGCATTAGCATTTAGTGAAAAAGTAGGCATGGTTAAATGAGTTGCAGTATGGAGGGAATAATTTTGCTGTATGCAAAAAATATGGACTGTCCTCATCTACAGTATCAACCCTTTTGAAAAAATGAAGAAGCCATTCTATCTGATTTCGAAAAAAAAATTGTAAATACAAATCTTTGTAGTGCTGGTTTAAAAGTCAGAGTGAAGCTGGTTATCCAATTAATAGGCCAATTTTAAAATTTCAAGCTGAAAATTTTTCAGAAAAATTGGGTTACAGTGATCTTACTTTCAACAATAGATGGCCTCTTTTGTTTGTTAAGCTCAATTAGCAACCTTTTAGTTTTGTGCTGGTTTTGTAGTGCTGGTTTAAAAGTCAGAGTGAAGCTGGTTATCCAATTAATAGGCCAATTTTAAAATTTCAAGCTGAAAATTTTTCAGAAAAATTGGGTTACAGTGATCTTACTTTCAACAATAGATGGCTGGATTGATTCAAAAACAGACACAACATTGTTTATGCTCAATTATCAGGGGAGAAATTGTCTGTAGATATGGATATTGTAAAAGATTGGGTTAAAATATGTGGCCAACATTAATGTCTGAATACGAAGATGATGACATTTCCAATGCAGATGAAGCAGGAATTTGTTATAAATTAACATCTGACAAAACTTTTGAATTTAAAGGTGAAAAGTGTACTGGTGGAAAATTGTTGAAAGAACGGATTACTGTCTTTGTGTGTGCGAACATGACAGGAAAAGATAAACGGAAATTATTAGTTATTGGGAAAGCACTTAGACCCAGATGTGTAGAAAATGTAAATAATAATATCTCAATTTTTTTCGGATGAACTTAAAAAATGGGCACTAGATTTACAAAGAAAAAACAGGAAAGTTATTTTGTTAGTGGATAATTTTCCCTCTCATCCTATTGTACCAAATCTGAGAAACATTAAGCTTGTATTTCTGTCTCCGAATGCACCTTCTGTTTTATATCAAATGGACCAAGGGGTTATTAGAAGTTTTAAGTGTTTCTTCAGGCGTTTTTCTAACTTTACAACTGATTGAAAAAATAGAGAAAAAGTTAAAACTAAAAGTAATTCTGTTAGAATTCATTTATCTGTTAGATGAGGCATGGAAAGTGATACAAATGTAACCATTCAAAACTTTTTTAAAAGAGCAGGCCTTACAAACAACTGTAGGGCTAAAAGTAACATTTCTGACTGTGAAGATGAAAACGATCCAATTCCGTTATCGGAATAGCTAGAAGAAAGATATCATAATTAGTATCAAGTTTGTCCTTTAGACGAATTCTTTATTGTTGTTAATAAAATTGAAACAAATGGACTTTTAACAGGGAATGACATTTTATAAGATATCCACGAGAACAACCAAAATAATGATGACTGCGATAGTGAAAATTCGTCTGAAATATCAAAACCTGTAACTTACGTTGAAGCTAAAAATGCCTTAGACACTTTAACGCGATTATATGAGATGTGGCCAAATGAAGAAAGCATGTAGGTTGCTTTCGAAGTTTTACTTCGAGATATTCGAAATGCATAAATGAATATGCCAACCAAACAATCAAAATCTATTGATTTTTTCAATAACTGTTAAAGTGCAATTAAGTGAAATACGACTATATGTACATTTATTTACACTATAAGAAAAATAAACCTTATATACGTATGACTGAAAATTCTATGTTTATTTAATGACATGAATTTAATTTTGCGCTACGATAATTACACAAGTTATTTCTAGTTATTATTTTTATTACGGTGAGTGCATTTTCATTTTTTTTCCTTTCACGGTGTTTACGAGTACCGGCTAATACGAGGAATTTTACATATTCTTACCTTCTCGTAATAACCGAGTTCGACTGTATTTATTTACAATTTTAAGTTAAAATATTTATAAATCATATATACAATCACTACATAAATGAGCATTTTTTATGTGTCCAAAATAGTGTCATAAGATAAATGCTGCCATTTGATTTTATTCAGATTGTCCAAAGGGGTAAACAGGTGGTATTGCGAAGAGTAAAATAGGAAGAGGTGAATTGTAAATATCTCCATTGATTTCAGAACAGTCAGTGCTCTGTGAGAATACGTGTTGCATCTGTTGAAGGCACCGAGTGGGTTATTTTAACAACTCAGACTTTCAGCATCGATGACATTTTTGTCCTTGTATTAGACAAGTGAAAATATTGTCAAATTCACTACAATAAAGTCAGTCAGCAAGTGAAAATGCCCTTGTTTAAAATTTTTTCTGGTTCCTTGCTGCTGGATGGTTAAATCATTTGGATGCCTATTGACCAGCCTTGAACACTAGTAGGTGCTTGGTTTTGGTTAACTCAACCCTAATCGCTTGAGGTCTAGCCGAGATGAGAATTCCGGTGTTTCACCCTCCCATTACTTGCAATATACTTTAGCATAAAGTTTTTTGTAGTTTAGATAATGTTATATTATCTCTCCAGTCTGCTTGTCGGCACGATGTTTAACTAAAATGAATGTTTTTAACTGGAAATAGAAAACTAAGCGAAAAAGGATATCCTTAGTTAAATCTTTAATCGCACCTATCTTCTCTAGAATTTGATGCTGAATCCAAATCAGTCACCATCTAAACTTTATCTATAGCTTATCCTGAGAGTTAAATGTTTTAAAGGAAAAAATTGCAAAAATAATACTATGGCAATATTTTGTCCACCAAATATTTTATTATTGTTATTTGAAAATTATATCTGTTGGGAATTCCGATATACAAAGGAAAATACACCTATATGTGTAATTTTGAGATTGATTCCGCTAAATTAGTTGATTGATTTTCGCATCTAAAGGATTTAATAACTCTTCAATTAAGCAGTCAGATAATCATATATTGCGAAATCCCTTTCTATTAGAAAAATGGAACTAGTTTCTTGTGTAACCAACAATTATCCAAAATAATTCAACTGTTTCAGCTTAATGAATTATTAATTTATTTAACAGTAATCCGAGTTGAGAAATATTTCCAATACTTTCAGGAAGCAAATATTAAACAATCATGGACGGCATGCATTTTGTTAATTATACTTTTTACATTACGTGGGTTTTAAATCTTTTATACTCAAGATCATTAATTAAGTACAACTTGCAATAATTTTACTGCGTTTAATGTTTAAGTAGGGGATTGATGTTTTACTTTTGCAGTTAATAAATGAGCCACTCCATAGAGAAATAAACATAATTCCTTTTCTGTTTATTTAGAGTGCAGGAATTTATCAAGACGTTTAAAATTAAATTGTGCAGTTCTATTATGTGATTATAATAACATGAAAGAAAATCAGCACAGATGTAAATAGCTTGCTGCATTGTAGTGGTACCTCATAGAGAATATCGTTGATTGTTTTAAATATTTTAAATTGTTTTTACTATTTTAAATTGTTTTTCCATTTCTTTTATTTGTTTTATGTCACTGTCTGTACTACTTGCCGGCTACTTGGCGATACAGTTAGCGTCATAACGCCAACCTTGCAACCTCGGAAAAATGTTCGCTAAATTGTCTATAGTTCAATATCTTGAGAAATAAATTTTTATTTTATTTTGGATTAACCTTTCCAATTTGTGGGAATTAATAATTTACTATAAGTAAAAAAAAATCGGCAAAAGATAAGGAAAACTAACTTAAAGAAAACGATACTTAAAGAAAGATGACTTAAAGAGAGAGAAAATATACTTAATTAATATACGTAAATAATATACTTAAGCAGCATACAACGGTCTCGAAGATACAGCTCTTTTGAAAGACAGCTTATTTCATTTCGGTTATGTTGATCTCTTATGAAGGGGATCCAGCGTACGTTCAAAACAGTTACTTTATAATTCTATTGGTGCTAAAATATGCTGCTTAAGTTTTCCTTAATGTTTTACTGTTCTTGATTAAAAACTCAGTTTTACAGCTTGTGGGACGGGTATTATTAAGTGCCTAAGGTATCATACATTAATTACGGTTAGTTAATGAACGGTATAGTAATTGTATTTTAATTGGGTTCGTTAATTTAGTTAATGATATTGTTTGGGAAAACTTATTAGTTCATTTATGTTCGGAAATATTTGTAGATCAAGTGCAAGCGATCAAGTGCAAAAAATGCCATAAAAAGATCCTAAACCAAATTAAAACACAACATAATACTAACAAATTTTTATTTCTTGTAATCTTGAAACATTTACTTGAGGTATAAAGGGCATTATTTTATCACAGCTAAAAAGTGTTCTTTCGACTTAATTAAAGGTTTAAACTCCTCTTGTACAGAAAATGTTTGTTAATTCTTCCTATTAAGAAGCCATGTAAAAATTGAGGATGGAAATGCTTCCTAATAGAAAAATGAAATTAATTTTACTGTTTCTGTGTAGTCAACTATTACCCAAAGCAATTTCTCTCGTTGAATTCAGTAAATTATTAATCACTCTGCTAGTAATTTTAGCAGGTTTTCATTTCGAGTAATCGGTTTCTAATACTCTATCGAAGTAATGATTAAATAAACATGGATGTGTTATAATTTGTCAATCATGAATATTATTTATTTTTTATTACTGCATATGGAGTGCACTGGTGGTGGCGTAACGACTATAACTCATTGCAATAATTTTCATTTTTGATATGAATCACCTTAGATAGTGGCGGCGAATAAATCTCGAAAAAAATGTGACTGAGAGGAAACAGAGGTATGTAACGGTGGCAACATATCATTATGAATACATAACGGAGACATATTGGTATAATTTGCATGTCTGGTTCGTCTGACCTATGATAAAACTTGGTAAAATATAGGCAAGTTGGCGCCTTTCGGCAAGTTTTGTTACATCTTGAATTTTGTAGACTGGCTAAGAACTAAACGAGTTACGTGCTTTATCTAAACTATCCACAGAAGATAAAATGTAAAAGCTCGCCGTCGTTCAGTTGGATTTTTGACGTGATATGAGTAAAAGTATATGCCAAACTCAATGGAATACAGTATATATATAATATTTCTTCTGATTATATATACCTTTCCAGTTGTACTTTAAAATATATTCATATACTATATTCATATACCATATTCACACTATATATATATTGGGACGGAATTAGGAATTATCACATGGAACGGAATGTAGGACAACATACGACTTTGGTCAAACTATCCGCACGCTTACACAAATGCGGAATGAGATGATGCAGGACAGCATATAGGACCTGTATGCCACAACGTCCGCCCGTATCGCATCGTGTATTCACGCTAAAGGTGGCCTAACAGGGTATTAGAACCTCCATTCATCTGTAGTTTTTTCTGTAATAAATGATCAGTTTGTTTTGATTTTGTATTAACTCACTTATATCAACGTTGCACACACATATAAAAATTTTGTTTGATTCTGACTACTCTTTCTTGGTGCGCAATGTATATATATATATATATATAAATATATATATATATATATATATATATATATATATATATATATATATATATATATATATATATTGACGAAGTGAGGTGAAATGCTCAGTCGCTTATTCAACTTACACGTGGCAACGATGCTTGTGAGATCATATTTCTGTTCGAGGAGGTATTATCTTTCTGATTTGTAATCCAATTGATTTATTTTTCTCCTTCCACTAGCCAGTAGACAGTTCCAATGGTGTCTATTGTTAATTACTATCGCCATTGTCAGAAACTGGCTATTCTTTCGGTTTTAATTCGAATTGTATGGCTGTCCTGATGATAATGCAATTTCGAACTAACCGCCATTTTTTGTGTAGTTTCAATTGATTGTTCTCTATGTCTTAATCTTTTATCTTGAGCTAATTATTATTGCCTTTTCTCATTTTTGCCATGTTTTCTTTTTCTTTTTATTTATATTTATATACTTTTAATTGTGAATTTTGTATCGTAATATTCTTCTCATCCCCCTTTGCATTGTAGTGATATGTTACCTTCTATCTTTATCCTTAGTCTTGGTCTATAGTTACTCATTTGTAACAGATATGCTCAAGATGCGTTTTTTGTACATACAGTAGTTTATGCATAATTTTTTATTGAAATCTTTCAATTTTTAATTATATATATATATATATATATATATATATATATATATATATATATATATATATCCTTAAAGCATTTATTATGCTAGTTTTATAATTTGCAATATCTAATAATTTGCTAGGTGATTTGCAACATCTTCACATTTGTGCCATCTAAATTGCAACCTCATGAATGTTCCAACCCAAGTTGCAACCACAATCTTCAAGAAATTTGTGTTGGCTGCGTCGTAGTCCGAGATTTGTAGGTTTCGTCACAGGTTCACAAAATACTGATACGCAGTAAGTATCTGTGTTGCCATTGCATATATCGACCATTGCTGATTAGCGTACATAGAAAGTTTAAAACTGGTTTATGGATCATATATTCGGAAATTATAGCGCTATATGACCATCATTTGCACAGGATAAAAGTATACGAGACATATTTTTACTAAATTGACAAACATTGAAAACTGTCGTATATTTGGTTCTTTCTGTTAAATGATGTAGCTTAGTATCAATTTCAAGTCTAACTCAATGGAAAATGCATTTTGTAATCAAGACAACAAACTTCTTACCGAATAATAAAAAGGCGAATTATCTGTATACCTCCTGAAGGCGAATTATCTGTATACCTCCTGAAGGCGAATTATCTGTATACCTCCTGAAGGCGAATTATCTGTATACCTCCTGAAGGCGAATTATCTGTATACCTCCTGAAGGCGAATTATCTGTATACCTCCTGAATGCGAATTATCTGTATACCTCCTGAAGGCGAATTATCTGTATACCTCCTGAAGGCGAATTATCTGTATACCTCCTGAAGACGAATTATCTGTATGTATTCCTCCTCCATGCTTAGAGCAAGAGCTACTTTCCCTGGCACCTCTTTAATTTCATGTTGCTTTCCTACTGTTACTACTTGATGCAATGTGACTACTGATTACAATGCAAATGCATCTAACTTTTTCAACAAGCACTATGGATATTGCAATTACAGACTATGTTCTGTATACTCCATAGTTTAAAACAAATATATGATGCAGTATACGCGACTAGACCAGTGTTGCAAAGTATCCATTTAAGGCTGCCCTTTTTTAAATACTTTACTTCTCAAACTGGCTAAACCTAGCCATAAAATTGTTAAATTTGCAATTCTGCTCTTCTGTTTAAAATTACATTTTTAGATACATTAATAATAGATGGCATTAATTCGTTTTTTTAAATAAATTTATAAACAAGTGAATTTGTGGCAACTGATATTGTTCCTTGTAATTATTAGAAACCAAAATGTGTAGTTAAAATGTTGCTTATTAAAATCATTTTTTGTAATTATAGCCCTGGCATTTATTCCCGTATTGGCAATATAAATTTAAATACATGTTGCACATGTAGGACATTTATTTTAACATAATTTGCACTGAAGAAGACTATTTCAAAATATACTACTAAATATTATTAATTGCATTTATAAATTGTACATAAAGCAATATAGATTTTATAGAAATATTGATGCTCCGTTCACGCTTTTAGAGTCCATGCTTGTATAGTATATGCTTGTACAATACAAGATTGTACAGTACATGTGCGTAATTTATAAGTGTAATAAATTTACGCATGTTATAAACAAGTGTAATTTATTTTCTTCTTGATAACAATCTCCCTAAATATTTCCTCTGACTCTGCTTGTTATTAATTATTTTTCTAGTAATTCTAGAAAACCAATCGGTTTCCAATACTTTCTAGTAGTAATGCTTTACTAAATAATCGAATCTTCTAAATTTTTAATTATGAATTTCTGTATAAACTGAGTAATACAGTTTTTTCTGCCTTATAATCCGCATTCTTGAAAATTTGTTTGCATTTCCCATAGATAAATCATTATTTTAAAATTAGACACAAATATATCTAGGTGTACCTTTGTGATGTGCTTACTCTTTGTTTTCTGCTATAGAAATTATCATAATTTCAAAATTAATAAACGAGTGATATACTTATCCATTTTGAAATCGCATTACGTTTGGTATCTTTAAGTAGGTAAATTCGAGTTAATTTGGTAATTTTAATATATAAAACTAACATTTCATTGTCTATATCAAAACATGATATGTACCCTCAGGTCAATAACTATTTAAGGTTTGAAAAGAAACTAATTAAGAAGAAACGTATTGCCTTCACTACCTAACAATTGTAACACGTTTGAGTCCAATATGCTATAATTTTACCTGTAGATGAAATCTTGATATTTGGGATCAAAACTTAATTTGATATTAAAACCTCAAAACAAATAATTAGCGCAAATAATTTGATAATAAAACCTCCTAATTTCACCTTAAAACTAATAAAAGGCTTTTGCAGATCTGATCTGCATTGTTGCAAAAATAAATATGATTATTTAAATTATCAACATGCATGGAGACAACAATAGCTATATTCGTATTATTTCATCCATGAACGGGGCCTGATAACACGTTATTTTGTCTTTGAATTTAGAAATTAATATACTTCATAATACACATAAAATAAATGCACCAATCATAATGGCCTTTTTAAATATAGTGAAACTGAATAGAATTTATTTAAGTAAAAATACTTTTTATTAATATATTGGATGCATAAATTCCATCTATTTAAACATCTAACAAAACTGGAAGGTTGGCTTACCTAAAATGCAATATTCTAATATATTTATTTTCTCTTGAGACAAGTACTGAAAATTAAACAAATATTCCATGACGATAAATAGTGTATTTGCTCCAGAAAATAGCAATACCAGCATAAAAGGATTATGCATGCTTCAAATATAAAACAGCATTTACTTTTGATAATCAAACCGCCGAACTAATGGATTGTAATCACTTATTTTATAGAACAGAAGAATTTCTCTCATATACATAACCTATTAAATAGTAGAAAATATAAAGTTATTCAACCACTAACTGGAGCACTCGTTCTATAATTCCATAATAATTAAAGAAATGTTCCAAATAGGATTATTATTTTATGCAAAATCTATTAATAAATAAGTAAATGAATTAATGAGATATAATTTTCCCGTGACATTTCTGCATGATAGAAATTAAATTTTGGGATTATGAAAAAAAAATTAACAATTTATTATTAATGGATATAAAAAATAAAATAATTACTGTAAAATTGTATATTCTGAAATGTATAACTGAAATAAACTCAGTTTTAAATTTAGGACATTTTTATATGGTCAATATTGAAAATGTCTGTATCAAAATAAAGAAAGAATGTACTGTGGACTTGTAGGTAAGGAGTTGAAGATTGCTGGTTTGATCCTAATAAACGTATGCTGCTGATTTTTCTAACGATTAACGTTGGTGTTTTTTTATATTAAATTTAGTGTGTAATAGAAAAAAAAACATTTTTTTTAATTATGGGTTAAAATTATCAAGAGTTCTTATTTGGAATTGTCGTTTACATATTTTATTTTGCCTTCCTTTAAAGGCTAAATGTTCTTACTTAGAGTGGTTTAAAATTTTATTTTATATCTCATATATTGCTGTCAGAAGTGGGGAATGACTGTATGAATCTTATACTTACGTCTGAGTATATCTATTAATATTTATGTTGTACTGTCTAGTTTTATGTTGTTAAATTTATGAAGAACGTGTTCTGGGTTTCTTAGGGCTTAAGGGGACGGTGGAATTTAAAATTTGTAAACAAGCAAATCTTAGATGGCACAAATGTGATGATGTTGCAAATTACCTAGCAAATTACAGAACAAGCATAATACATTTTTTGAAGAAATATATATATATATATATATATATATATATATATTCATATATACTTACATTGCATTAACCATCATTTATCCACTATAGTTTTTCGGAATTTCCAAAGGTTTCAAAGTAATGGTTTTTAAAATACTCCATGCGTCATAATTTTTATTTGAGATGTATAATTATTAATGGACTTTATTAAGGTAATTAAAAGTGAATACGAACCTAATTAAATGAGAAATTTTGTTGAAAATTAAGTTTTAATGCAGAAAAATATTTTTAAAAAATGAACTTTCTAAGTGATTTGAAAATGAATACACAAATTTTTTCATAATGTGTTTTCAAGTGATCATAACATAAAATTAATCAAAAATGTGAGTAAATGGAAAGCAAGGAGCATGTTCTAATTTTCGTTAAAAAATTAAATTAAAAAAAATTGAAAATATTTAATCGTATGAATATAGTAATGTTAAGAGATATCTATAGTAATGTTAAAATGAATATTTATGCATGTTTCTAAGTCAATAAATAAATAAAAAAAATCAACGTCCACAGACACCTTAAATGACTCTTCGGTGATTTCCCTGCTTTGTTTTGAGATGCCGTAGATTGATAGTGGGGATGTTATATTCTACTCTAAAGGCTATGCAGATGCTGTTCTTGAGTACTCTTTTGCTTTCTATTTGCCAGTGGAATTTAAATGTGAGAGTAAAGTCTGGCTAGGATTGACTTCTTGGGATTAGAAAGAAGTGTGCTGTTCCAGGTGTTGTAGCGGGACCACGCTATGAATTAGCATAAACTCAATAAAGAGTTCTATCTGGGCTAAATCTGGGCAAAATCTGTAGCTCTATTTCGGGTTGTGAGATTGGAATTACCGGCGATTATGAGATATTCATTGTAGGTGGACATTATTTTGTCTATGTCTTATAATATTATACCCGTATCTACAAAAGACGTAACGCAGGTATTGATTAGATATTTTATTCTCCACTTTGTAGTTGTACTGATATACTGTAAAGATTTATGACAAGTACCTGATCAAGATAGGATGATGGATATTTTTAAGTATTTAATTGCATATCTTGTTAGTGAGTGAAAATGCTATAAGTGTGCCAGATGATGCAGACGTGTCCAAAATATTGTCCTATATTAAAATAAGTTCCTATACAACTTACGAGCATTTTATTACAAAGCATCTGCGTATAAGATTATTTTTATGTACCTTGGTCGTTTTATACAGATTCCACCATATTATTACCTAACCATATTAAGTATGCACTGCCATCGGATGAAGTATTCTTTTAAAATTATACAGTATTAAGAATAAAATAGTGTATGTTGTTAACATTATATGACTTTTGTTATTTATTATTTTTATATTAAGTATTACTTGAATTAAAATGTATCCATTTCTCTCAATGGAATACAAAGATTCGCTTAGCTTCAATGATAACGCTTAGCTTCAAACACAACACTAAATATAACTTCTTATAGATTAGTTTTTAAACTATTAATTATTTATAGATAATGGGAAGACGATACAATTTCGGCTATTAAATAGATGTTCATTCAATTTTTACGCTCATATTTCTGACACTGAAATTTGAAATGTTCAAGTACTTGCAGTTCAATTTTTTTCCTTCATTTTTTATTCTTCAGCCTTAGCTACAGTGAAACGATTAGAAGATCCATTCACCGAGAAAGGTCTGTGAAATACCTGCTAAGCAAAGACTCCGGCTGCCAGCTGTCAAGCACAATTTAATCTTTATATGACTGTTAGACAAATTAAAAAATTGCCGCTAATTTTGTATTGGCAAATTATTTTATTAATTATTTAATTAATAATTTTATTATTTATTTAACTCGATTATCATTAACTATGTTCTCCTTTAAATTATGCTATATCATCAATTGTGTTTTCTTTTCATCTATCATGAAATATGCGTTCTCTGCACATAAAACTATCTAGTTTCCACAGTGTTTTCAACACAGCATTGAGAAATGACTTTTGCTTTAGAATTTGACATCAATGGAAATTTTACGACCTTTGTGAGCTCCATTACTTCTGCTCATCAAGAAAAAAATACAAATACTTTAGCTTTGCCACAAATTTGCATGCTTAATGGTATTTTAATGGCAGAAGAAATGTTGAAGATATTTTCCCTTGATCCATTCAGGTGTGCGTCTCTATACGTAGTATTGTACCTGCTGATGCATCTTGAATTTTAGAAAGTACGGAAAAAATTCCAGGACGAACATGAATTTACCTTGTTTTTCACTCAACAATATTCAATCAACTTCTTCATTCATCCTTTTGTTCTAAAATCATTACTTTTTGAAACAGACATTTTCGTCTGTTTTGTAAATGTTTTGTTAAATATAACTTTCAAGTTTCAGAAAGGAAATAGAGAGTAATGACGACTTGCAAAGAATGAGGTAGAACAAATTTGGATTATTATATATATTACATTTTACTATTAATTTAATTGCAATTAAAATATTAATTTGTAGACCATACAGTTTGACCAAATTTTGTATTTGCTTATAAATTATAAAGACATGGTCTGTTGAGGAACAAAATTTGAAGCTACTGAAGTAGAAAAGCACAATCAATTGACACTCTGGTTGATTTGATCCTATAAATATTACAGTTTATGGCATTTTATAGTTTATATTATAAATTATAAAATGCCCAAAATATACAAAACTAAATTTCTATTCATAATTAAAATGTTAATTTACGGCATCCAAGTGTAATTTCTATCTCAGACAACCGTCGACAAGTATGCCTCCTGTATAATTTTGATTTGAAATTCCAAATTTTGAGGTGAGAGCACTACGCTCTGTAATACTGCGTACTGGCATATTTTCTGCTGCACTATTACCTGGTATTGTACCTGGTGAATTTTAGTTTCACCAAATATTTTTTTATTATTTCTGCGTATGATTTTTGGCAAAATATATCTAAATAAACATAAATAATAAAAAAATTACAAATGTTATTCCAAAGTAATTTTCCCACAAAAGCATTTTAGTAAATATGAACCTATTAATATTTTTGGGAATTCGCAACTACACACTTCAGAAAAGCCATTCAACTATTCACTAAACTATTATCAAATTGTGATTTTTGGATTTTCACAACTCCTCTCAAGTCGGCTTAATTAGACCTTGAAAAAAATTATTTGTGTTCCAATAGTGTAAATATTTTTAATATGTCGAATAAAACGTTACTTTTGTCCCAAACCTGATTTTTTCCAACAAATAACAAACTTTCTGAATTTTAGAACAATTAAAAGATAGATTTTTTAATTTCATCATCTATAAAATTCCATAAAACTAGTGTTGACATCAATTAAAATAAACATAAAAATATTCATGACAATTGGGAATGTCCTATAATAAATAATCCACTGTGATATTTTTCATTTCTTGTTAAAAGTACTGACAAATTATCCATTCACATGTAACAGTCACTATATTTCAATGTCTATGACTCATTCCATTTAGATCAGACTGTTCAGTACCTCGAGAACAGCTACCTATGAGGGATATCAATTGCATTCAAATAATTTGTATAAAATAGCTGGGTTACATCATTTAACAAAACCGTTTTCATAACGATTTTTAGATTTTTTAGAAAAGTAATCAAAATATTCAACGCGTCTTCGTTGTTTGTTCACCCCAAAACTAAATAGGTATCTATTATTAACTAACTGAATTAATCTTATCAAATTTCGTTTAATTTGCTCTATGTTTTTAAAAGTTACCATGCCCAGTTACTCAGACATAATATAGACAGGCGTACATGTACAATACGAAATCATCATTAGCAAAATGATGATTTCGTATTGAAAGTTGCTAAAACCATGTAGAGCCATCAATAGTCATGACTTTAATTTTTAATTGCATATCACTGCTTTCCCGTTACATTTGGAATTAATTGCGTGTAAAGTGAAATAGTGTAAAATTAATTTTTATATCAAGGATTTAGAGTTTGCATAGGCTGTGATAATTTCAAAGTTGGAATGTTTCTTAAATATAAACATATTCCAGAAAACCTTGCCGCCCCAACTAAAAATCAAACAAGCTTCCTCGTACTGGCCTGGCAAAGCTCTACCGTAAAAATATTGAGGACGGAATTGCAAACTCTTTTTGTCGAAGTGAAATCTGATTATCCATCCTCTAATGTCAGATTGACGTGCAAGTGACAAACTGACTGGCGACATCCTGCTTGTATTACCTCGGTTGAGCTTCCTGTTGCTATTTGTAATCCCTGGGTTAGCTTCCTCCGTGGTCGATGGTCTCCCGATGTTGATATCGTCACTCAATATCCCAGAGTTCCCTAAATCCGCGCTAGTCATTTTCAAACTCCCTACACATTTGCACTAACCTACAGAGCTTGTTTGTTTGGGCGCATTGTAAAGAACCTTAACCCAATCAGGAATTGAACAAAGAATCTTCACACTGATTAGCCAACGCTGAAGCATTGAACTACAGGGACGGATTTGCAAGCTCTTCGAATTGTTGAAGTGTTGAAATATGCAACACATTTTATGACCACGTAAGCAAAAATCGCATAGATCGCACAATTCATATCATGTTCATACAGATACACGTCTCTACTAAATCTGATATCATGCAAGCGTTGTGCGCAAGCAATCGTATTCCATTACATTTCTTCATTCCTCAGACACTGCGTGAAATTCATATCTGACTATACAATTACTGTTTTTAACACTTTACAACAAAGTTGAAAAGTGTTTATGACTTTATTCATTCTGTCTGTCTGTCTGTCTGTTAGCACGATAACTGCCGTAAAAATGACTTAATCAAAATAAAATTTTAGTATGTTGTTCGGACGGTCTGTAGGACCTATGGGAATATAAATGAATAATATCACCCAATTAGTTTTGGATTGAACCCGGGTAGAAGAAATGAAATACATTGAGCTCTATGGGACCTAATTTTTCAAACATTTTTTAAGCGGATTTAAAATTCACAAATTGCTTCGAAAATTTTAGGTAATATTCAAATTGTTTCATAAAATATATAAAAAAAAATTCAGCGAAATATATTCAGTAGTTTTTTAAATAAAAATTAAAATAATAAGTATACCTCTTATATCAAACGAGCACGTGACCATGATATGAAACGATCACATGATCCACTTCAAAATGATATATGGCACCCATCTTGTTTCAAAATTGTGATTTTTTTAAGTTCTTTTTAATTCATATAGCGTGTTGCTTTCGTCCTAAAACTACTTTATTTTTGCTTAAATTCTGTGCATCTACATACTGAAACAACGCAATGATAATATATTTGAGTTTAAATGCTCATCGAAATTTGATTATTTCTACAACTAAGCCTATTTTTCACCTATGTAAAATGTAAACAGCAAAATATATAGAATTAGTTGTATTAGAATTCCTGTATTTTTTTAACACAAAATAATTTAGTCCATGGAGTCTGCATGGCTGATATGAATGAAATATTAATTGATTTTATAAAGAGAAGGACGATTTTTTTTCGATGAAGTTTCAAGCATAGAGTTTAATTTTTTGTAGCTCCATGGTCTTAAACAAAATGTTTAAATAAAATAAATTATTATAGTATTGTGATGAATGAAATGAATGGGAGAAAGTTATGAATGAAATCCTGTTTTTATAGAGAGATCCAGACGTGTTATTTTTTCTATGACGTCATTTGAATGAATTTCAGTTGTTTTCGATGAAGTTTTCAAATATAATAAATTATCGTAGTATTATGATAGTTTAAAAAATATTACCGTGGAATGTATCTCATTTTAGAGATATTTAAACCAGGAAATTTATATTGCAATGCCGTCATTTGAATGAAGTGCATTTTTTTCAATGAAGTTTTAAGTTTTCAAATATAATAAATTAATGTAGTATTGTGATAAGTTTTAAAATATTACAGAGGAATGTATTGCATTTTAGACTTTTTAAAATGAATTTGGAAAGTGTTTCATAATCAATGCTTTAAGCATGATTGATCTTTCTTGTTATTTCTCAGGTATGTAATTTTATAATAAAGGTTAGGGAAAAGCATTTTGTCATGTTACAAAAATCTCTAAATGGTTTAAACTAACTTTTATCTACTAACTACCATGAATGGCTATGGTTTAGTTTTGAATTTGCGATCTGATTTTGAGTTATTTGACGATACAAATTCATTTTCTCATACAAAAAAAATACCCTGTAAAATATATCACTTTGGTGATCGATTTTTCACTGGAATATGGCATAGTTACCAATCGTTGCTCATCAAGCAAGCCGATGCTATACTTCAGTTCATTCTTGATACTATTGATTATTTCGTCTTATTCTTGAGTTTTCCCACTGGTTTTAGTGGTTTACTTCACTGCTAGAAAAAGTTCATTCATCGCTCATGTATTGTGGTAACGTAGCATCCTTACTATCTTAAAGTAGCAAGTCTGGATATCAATAACATGCGGATTGCAATCTCAACTATTTTTAAAATCAACCTAAACAGGACACAGCTTAAAATAGCACTTAGAGAAGTGGTAACATGCCATTTAAAAAAAAATGATTTAGAACAAGAAAGATCAATCATGCTTAAAGCATTGAATATGAAACACTTTCCAACTTCAATGCAAATTTATTTAAACAAGTCTGCAATACATTCTCCGGTAATATTTTGAAACTTGTCACAATACTGCATTAATTTATTATATTTGAAAACTTAAACCTTCATCGAAAAAATGAACTTCATTTAAATGACGGCATTGAAGTATAAATTGCCTGGTTTAAACATCTCTAAAATGTTATACATTCCTCGATAATATTTTTAAAACTATCATAATACTACGATAATTTATTATATTTGAAAACTTCATCGAAAACAACTGAAATAAATTCAAATGACGTCATAGTTTTTTCTATAACACGCCTGGATCTCTCAATAAAAGCAGGATTTCATTCATAACTTTCTCCATTTCATTCATCACAACACTATAATAATTTACTTTATTTAAAAATTAAGACCATGGAGCTACAATTCATAAACTTTATGCTCAAAACTTCATCGAAAAAAATCGTCCTTCTGTTTATAAAATCAATTAATATTTCATTCATATCAGCCATGCAGAGTCCCTGGACTGAATTATTTTGTGTTAAAGAAATACAGTAATTCTAATACAACTCATTCTACATATTTTGCTGTTTACATTTTTCATAGGTGAAAAATAGGCTTAGTTGTAGCAATAATCAAATTTGAATGAGAATTTAAACTCAAATATATTGTCATTGTGTTGTTTTAGTATGTAGATGTACAGAATTTAAGCAAAAATAAAGTAGTTTTAGGACGAATACAACACTCAATATGAATTAAAAAGAACTTTAAAAAATCACGATTTTGAAATAAGATGGATGCCATATATCATTTTGAAGTGGGTCATGTGATCGTTTCATATCATGGTCACGTGATCGTTTCATATAAGATGTGTAATTATTATTTTAATTTTTATTTAAAAAACTACTGAATATATTTCGCTGATTTTTTTTTATATATTTTATGGAACAATTTGACTATTACCTAAAATTTTCGAAGCAATTTGTGAATTTTAAATCCGCTTAAAAAATGTTTGAAAAATTTGGTCCCATAGGACTCAATGTATTTCATTTTTTCAACCCGGGTTCAATCCAAAACTAATTGGGTGATATTATTCATTTATATTCCCATAGGTCCTACAGACCGTCTGAACAACATACTAAAATTTCATTTTGATTAAGTCAGTTTTACGGCAGTTATCGTGCTAACAGACAGACAGACACACAGACAGACAGAATAAACTAAGTCATAAACACTTTTCAACTTTGTTGTAAAGTGTTAAAATTCACCAGAGAACGAAATAAACCTAATAGACTGAAATCCATATCAGTAAGTATTAGTGAAATAAAAACCCACAGAGTGTTTTACATACACTATTCGTTGCGTGCTAAACAAGTAAATATTTAGAGGGATTATCCGGAAAGTTATACATAATGGTTGAATCCTTCACAACCCATTATTTTTGTTATTTCACAATATAGTATAACATATGTCAGATTGGCTATAAATTCGACTATTCAATGGAAATTTAATGACATGTGGAGGAACTGATGAAGATATTTACCCATTATGTATGCATGATTTCGTTTCTATGCATAACAATTCGCCAGCTGCCAGATCTTGATGTTACGAAAGAAGGAAACAATTCCGTAGCCAAACATATGTTCCAGATTTTCAGAAGATGATAGTTTAACATATTATTTGATTAATGGTTTTTTACTGAATTTTTTCATTTTATATTTTGTCTTTCTAATAATTTGAAAAGAATGGCTTCATAGGAGAGTTGAGAAAATGTTAGACAATGCGTTAAAGAAATTGAAAAATACGTTTAGAATAAAACCGTAATAAAATGCAATTTGTACATGCACATCTTTAACAAATTTTGTAACAAGACTTATTGATTTAAAAAAAAAAAATCGAATCAGAAAATTTCTATTTTCCTCGAGAGAAATAAGAAAAATAAGTATATTCAAATTTTGTAACAAGACTTATTGATTTAAAAAAAAATCGAATCAGAAAATTTCTATTTTCCTCGAGAGAAATAAGAAAAATAAGCATATTTAAATATATTAAGCGGATAATTATTTGCTATGCAATATGGTGTTTCGAAATGAATTAAATGGATCATAAGATTATATTCAAATTATTGCAAAAATAAGTTTGAAATAAAAATGTGCATTAAAGCATAGCAAATAATAACTGAATCATGGTATTTATTGAGTTTGGGGGTAAGAATCAGCTCTTGTCTATAGGTTAAAATAACAGGTCAACCAGTCCAGAAAAGGCAGTCTTGCGTTAAATGGTGTGTTTGTTCTGAATTTTTTATCCAGATGAAGGAGGGGTCGTTTTTAACACATAAATCGGATAACCTTTTTTACTAATTTGATATATTCTGTATTTTAAGCACAATTTTTTACATAAGATAGGGCAACCCATAGGGTGGGCGAACACCACGCAAGTGGTAGGACCGGACTCCAGAGAAGGACAAAACCCCCTAAAATTTATTTTGGGAGGAGAAGACATGACGAATTCACAAAATATAAGAAAATAAAATATAAAGATGGAGGCGTGATACACGGTTGTAGTGGTCAAACATTTTGTATGGGCGACCCTGCATATGATGCACAATAGAGATGTAACACAAAATGTGAGCTAAAATATTAAATATATAAAATAAATATATGACTTTAAACAACTAAAGGAAATGTACTGCAAATTATGTATTGGGACTCATAAGAAAGAAAAGTTGAAATTAGGGATTTATACAAACTATACTTTCATATACATGAGAGGCTTGTATAAAATGTAAAGAAAAAATAACTGAAAATACTAATAATACAAAGCCTGTGTTACTATACAGTATACACAGTTTTCTTTTTAAAGTGAATATCTTGAAAACCACAAAAATGTAGCAAGCAAATATATCGGTATGGAATTTGGTGATAATGTGGATTTTGGTGATAATGTGGATTTTGGAGATAATATGGATTCTCGTGATAAAGCATCATGGTTCTTCTCGCAGCAAAATTGTAGTGTCCTCTTACAGACTCCATATAACTCGCGCCTTTTTATGTTCCGCAATAAATGCCTTTTCTCATATTTACAAACACGAGATATGTTTTTAAAATATATTCATTCCTGTTGCTTAGATTAGTTTCCAATTTTAGTGCGCATCAAATTTTAAATTATCTATTTTTAACAATAAACTGGATCACAACATAAAATGCAGCCTCAACGAAGATTAAAACAAGAAAGCTCAATTATTCATAAAGCATTGATTGTGGAACACTTTCCAACTTCAATGCAATTTTATATAAACATCTCTAAAATACGTTACATTTCTCGGTAATATTTTTAAAATTATCACAATGTTACATTAATTTATTATACTTGAAAACTTAAAACTTCATCGAAAAAAAATGAACTTCATTCAAATGAAGGCATGGAAATGAATTGCCTGGTTTAAACATATCTAAAATGTGATACATTCCTCGGAAATATTTTTAAAATTATTTTCATACAACAATAATTTTTTATATTTGAAAACTTCATCGAAAACAAATGAAATTTATTCAAATGACGTCATCGAAATATAACACGTCTGGTTCTCTCTATAAACGCAGCATTTCATTCATCAACTTTTTTACATTCTTTTCATTCATCAGAATACTATAATAATTTATTTTATTTAAAAACTTTAAATCATGGAGGTATGCGTAATTTAACTCTATGCTTTAAACTTCATCGAAAAAATCGTCCGGTTCTCTGTCTAAAATCAATGAATGCGTCATTCATATTAGCTATATTGCAGATTCCATGAGCTAAATAATTTTCCTTTAAAGAAATGCAGCAATTCTTGTACAACTAATTCTACATTTTTTGGTGTTTACATTCTCCATAAGTGAAAATTAGGCTTCGTTAGCTTCTTTCATCGTTAGTCTTCTTTCATATAATGGTCACGTGATCTCTTCATATATAGGGTGTAATTATTATTTTAATTTTTATTTTATAAACTACTGAACATATTTTGCTGAAATTTGTTTTATATCTTTTACGAGAAAATTTGAATATTTCCTAAAACTTTCGAAACAATTTGTGAATTCACTTAAAAAATGTTTGAAGAATTAAGTCCCATAGGGTTCAATGTATTTCATTTTTTCAACCCCGATTCAATCCAAATCTAATTGTGTGATATTATTCATTTATATTCCCATAGGTCCCACAGACTGTCTGAACAAAATAATAAAATTTTATTTTGATAAAGTAATTTTACGGCAGTTATCGTACTAATAGACAGACAGACAGAATGAACAAAGTCATAAACACTTTTCAACTATGTTGTAAAGTGTTAAAAAGGGCTAAGCGACAGATTCCAAGACAGTAACGTCCTCAACTTTCACGGAAGGGATCAAAATGAATTATAGAAAGTAAACCAAGAAAATATGAATATGAGAAGCAAAAGAATAAAAGAAAAGAAAGAAAGAAAGAAAATGCAACGTATATGATCTCAATGAATAAAAAGACAGTGATACAGAGAATCACGAACTGTCACACTCCCTTCCATTACACAAGGTGGCTCTATTATATTGGATTCTATTATTTAGCCATTTTCTGTTGGAGTCGCTTAATCCGAGCTCATTTATTAATTCTGATCCTGTTTTGTTACAGTGGAGAAATAATTTAGATTTTCGAAACGTGCGTATAATTTTCCTATCTTTATTTGCACTGGATTTTACGCTGTGATCTAATTAATTTATTTTTGATTGTGCACTATTTGTATGCATTTTAGTAACGTTATTTACCTATATATTTTTATTTTATTTAAATTAGTTAAATATATCTTATTTATGTCAATGATTAAATCCAAAACTAATGTTTATGGCTAAATATTTATCTTATCAAGCATTTTCATTCATCAGTCACAGATCGAGCAATGATACGAAAATTGTAAATTTGTCTTACTATTCAACGTTCCTAGTTAGGTCCTGTAGCATTAACTAATATATCATCGAATGGCAGCACAGCATTATGACATTATAGCCATTGAGCCGACAACGTTATTCGTAGATTGTAAAGATATCTAAAGTTAGAATATAAGGATATATGTTGGAATATTCCCTTCTATTGCAAGAGAATTGGGCAAAATGTTTTGTGTTGGAGACGAATGATATGCATCATGTTAAATAGAAGGTGTGTGACAACTGACAATGACTAACCTATATTTGCGTCAAGATGTGTTTGTTGAGCAAAGTCAATTGCTGCCAAGTTGGATCACTAGTCACGTTCCTGTAATTTAAGTGGCGTGTCATCAATGTTCCATGAAACCATTAATTTAACTAATATATGTCTATTTGTTTAGATTGTGAATACGTTAAATTATTCATCTCCCTCCCTCCCTCTCTCTCTCTCTCTCGCTCTCGCTCTGTATATATATATATATATACATATATATATATACATATATATATATATATATATATATATATATATATATATATATATATATATATATATATATATATATATATATATATACTCACATTTTTTTCGGTCTTGACACACCGTGTTTTAAATTACTAACTAAAAGACAAAGCTAAAACACAAAACAAAAAATACTCACTACTATCCATACTTAAAGAAGCTCAATACTATTTAATTTTATTCAACTTACTATAATCGCTAATATATACATGAAACATTACATATTAACATGATAAATGGATACATATATACATGAAACATGAACACATACACTTGTATACATGAAACAAATGAACACATGCATACATGAAACATATATGCATGAGACACATGAAAACATTTTGTTATATAAATGAAACATTTAACGAACTTAATAAGGCGTAAGATGGGCGTTACTGTCAATAGCTTCATGGATATGTTGTGGCATAGAATCTACAGTGGTGGTAAAATAAATTCTATTACACCGAAAGATTCAGAATTTTCAAAATAAATATTTAATATAACGTAATTAACCCGAATGTTGCTTAAGCATATTTTTAGTGCATTCACCCTTATAAAAAATTTCAAGTATCATCGCCCTCTTGCCATTATTATGCAACAGTAGTCATTACTCGATGTCATCTGGGAAATTTAACAATATATTATTTTAATTATGAAAAATATTTTATTATAAAATATTTAATAAAATAAGAATGTCACATATTTCTTATTATTTTTTAATATATCTGTGGCGCACAGAAATGAGATAATTATGTCTGGACTTAATTATTAGAATTGGCCGCTAATCGGTGGCAGCAATAACCCACCACATTATTTTAGTATGTTGCTCAGTGTTTCTTCTGGAAAGCAATTTGATTCATAACATAAAATTAATTTAACATATCTAATAAACGGACAATAAATTGCTCAAACAAACCTTTATTAAAAATTAATTATTTTATTATTAAATCTTATTTACCAAATTTATCAATTATTAATAGTTACTAGAGCGATTAATCCTATAGTAATTGGAATTATTTTATTAATTTTTTCGTCAAAATTTGCATATGACACAATAATAATAATTACTAGAACTGTCTTCGTGTTGTGGTGACTACTATTCATTTAGTACACTAGCTACTGAGTCTTCCCTATCTTTCCTCAAAATGTTCATCTAAATGGTTACCTGATTAATCTTTGATGCCTCGCGTCGGGCCTGGACACTTTGTCCAGTCATCTGCCATTCTCGCACACACTTGCTAGGAGGACACATTTTCAAGCACATGTCGACTTATTAAAGTCAATGTAATTGTAATGTACTTTCATGTCACCAGTAAAATCAGGATTTTCTGCACGTCATTTCATAGCAACTGTAAGTCAGGAATCCCTGTACGTCGTGTCATGTCAAAAACAATTTATGTTATTTCTCTTTTTCACAAATTCTCGTATGAGGTACTTTATGTTTTTCCCCTTTTCTTCATATGCTTTGGCGATTTTTTAGTCATTGGTTCCAGTTCTGTGGGAGGAGCTTATGTTAAGCTCCATTGGGCATCTTCTTTTGCCTTGGAGTCTTGTTTACGCCATAAAGCACACATATTACGAGGTCATAATTTTATAGTTCAGACAGTAAATTACTGTTAGCTGCATTATAAAAACTAGCGTTTCAAAACTGCTAAAAAAACTGATGTCTGGGTCTTGGTGTCAGCCTTTTGCTTTTTCCATCTGCACAGAAAATCATTCCTTCTATTTGTAAAGCCTATATTTTTATTGTTTACATTCGCGTACTTTATCAGAATATCACCCATAGACATTCTTAAATACATAATGTTTGTACCATCTGTATACCATCCTCTTCAATTCTTTCGTTGATACCAAGCACTTTGCTTTAAACGGCGCTTTAATTTTGTTACTGTTTTTTTTCTCGATCAAAGTCATTGAAATATGTGGGTGATGCATTGTTTCTAGCTGTAAATAAGGTCTGTATCCTGCGGAAATAAATCTTACGGTACATAAAGCGGGGTCTCCAAAACTAACTCTCATTAATGTTTATTAGAGTAGTTTAAGTTTAAACATAACTACCAAACACATTTTGTATAGCAACTTTTAAAAATAAAATTACATGAAATTCGGTTCAGCCATTCTCCCGTAATGATGACCAAAGCACACATACACAGATACAAACAAACAGACAATTTTAAAATATTTTTATATATATTGCATTCTTTTAATTTGCTTGTTTAACATTTCTGAGATTAATTTGATTAATAACATTTTTTCAGGAGTATGTGATAAACTATGCACATTTTTTTTCAAGATTTATATACGCATTTCTATAAGCCAAGATCCTATAAATTTTGAATTAATACGATTGGATCTAAATTCTGTCTCGTTTTTGCGTAATTCTTCTTTTCTCCAATTTTTCCCACGTAACTTGATAGCTGTAAAAATGAACTTAACCCAAGTTTAATGTTTATGACCACAGTAATAATCACATTAATTTCATGACGCTAATGGGTCATAAAACTCATATTTTATTTACATTTTTGCAATAAAAGTCAATGAATTTTTTAAACGTTTAAGGCGGTGAAATGAAACAATGCTCAAGTCGATGAAATATACTTTTTCTTTTTATATTTACTAGTCTTTAGATTTTCAGTATTTCAATTCTGATGTGTTTTCCCTATTTATTTTTAATTTTTATGTTCACTTTGGATGTTGGAATTGAAAACGAATTAAACATAAAACAAGAAAGATCAATCATGCTTAAAGCATTGATTATGAAACACTTTCCAACTTCAATGCAATTTTATTTAAACAAATCTAAAATGCAATACATTCTTCGGTAATATTTTGAAACTTATCACAATACTGCATTAATTTATTATATTTGAAAACTTGAACCTTCATCGAAAAAAATGAATTTCATTCAAATGACGGCATTGAAATATAAATTGCCTGGTTTAAACATTTCTAAAATGTTATACATTCCTCGGTAATAGTTTTAGAATTATCATAATACTACGATAATTTATTATATTTGAAAACTTCATCGAAAACAACTGAAATTAATTCAAATGACGTCATAGAAAAAATAACACGCCTGGATCTCTCTATAAAAACAGGATTTCATTCATAACTTTCTCCCATTCATTTCATTCATCACAATACTATAATAATTTATTTTATTTAAACATTTTGTTTAAGACCATGGAGCTACAAAAAATTAAACTCTATGCTTGAAACTTCATCGAAAAAAAATCGTCCTTCTCTTTATAAAATCAATTAATATTTCATTCATATCAGCCATGCAGACTCCATGGACTAAATTATTTTGTGTTAAAAAAATACAGGAATTCTAATACAACTAATTCTATATATTTTGCTGTTTACATTTTACATAGGTGAAAAATAGGCTTAGTTGTAGAAATAATCAAATTTAGATGAGCATTTAAACTCAAATACATTGCCATTGCGTTGTTTCAGTATGTAGATGCACAGAATTTAAGGAAAAATAGAGTAGTTTTAGGACGGATACAACACTCAATATGAATTAAAAAGAACATAAAAAAATCACGATTTTGAAACAAGATGGATGCCATATATCATTTTGAAGTGGGTCATGTGATCGTTTCATATCATGGTCACGTGATCGTTTCATATAAGAAATGTAATTATTATTTTAATTTTTATTTAAAAAACTACTGAATATATTTCGCTGAATTTTTTTTTATATATTTTATGGAACAATTTGACTAATACCTAAAATTTTCGAAGCAATTTGTGAATTCTAAATCCGCTTAAAAATGTTTGAAAAATTAGGTCCCATAGGGCTCAATGTATTTCATTTTTTCGTCCCGGGTTCAATCCAAAACTAATTGGGTAATATTATTCATTTATATTCCCATAGGTTTTACTGACCGTCTGAATAACATACAAAAATTTCATTTTGATTAAATCATTTTTACGGCAGTTATCGTGCTAACGGACAGACAGACAGACAGACAGACAGAATGAACAAAGTCATAAACACTTTTCAACTTTGTTGTAAAGTGTTAAAAATTTTAGTTGCATTGACCGTAAATTCACAATATGCTTTAAATAATTTTAGTTTTAATTTTATGTTGCCATCTTGTTACTAACTTTCCATTACCGGTCACCCCTGAGTGACAATTGCTGGCCATAATTCATGAAAGGAAATTTATTAAAAATACTGTTATCCAATAAAATCGGTTTCACTCTTTACGTTATATCATATCATATACAAAACGAACATTCAAATAATGCATGTGAACAAATATTACTTTATTGAATTACTTTGGACTGTATTCATTATTTCTAGAAGAATAAGGAATACGTTTCCTTATTCCTTATGAAATAATAAGGCGTTTCATACAAGAAATAAGTTATAAAATGGTTATACCTTCACCATACTTAGAACATGGTATCGTGGTTGCGTCACTTCTCAGCAAATGGCAAGCAACGAACTAGCCAATGAAATCAAAACGACTTTTAATCAAGAAAAATATTATGCTGACTTACGACAAAATCCCAAAAAACATATTAAACGAGTCACGATAATCAGTTGAACACTTTCTTACTTGTGTGTTCTTAAGGTACGCAGAAAACACCATACGTTAAAAAAACATTAAAATATAGTTTTAGAACTTTTTAAAAGATTGGAATGTTTTTCCTATACCGCTTTTATTGAGAAATTTAATTTGTCATGTCTATACTTTAAAAATATCTATATTGTCCTAAGTATGTTCTGTAATACCATCTGAATATTTTGTATTCATGATTGGTCGAGTATTGGTATTCCAGTAAATTACGATAACGATATATGTATATATTTGCGTTTATTTCTCAATGTTCCCTGGAATGCAAAAAATATATAATATTTCACAAATGTTGGGCTATTATTAGCATGATATTGAAGATAACGTGCTGGCGAGCTCAACATTTGGCAAATTTCAATGAAACACTAAAATATACAATATTTCACGAATCACGAATATTGGGCTATTATTGTTATGTTACTGGATATTTTGCTAATGAGTGCATAATAAGAGATAAATTTGTGCAAGGATGCATCGTCAGTATTTTTGGATAGGATGTCTTATCTGTAATCCTGTGGGTTATCTGCAATAAGAGCGCGATCCCAGCTGAAATCTTGTTTGGCAATTACGTTTCTACATACAATTTAGATCATACATATTCTAAACTCCGGTATTTGGCAATAGAGTCCTAAACTCATCATGACAATCTCATCTTATTTGCAACGTGATCTCAATAACTGAGTCAATCAGATATTGATCGGTAATTGCATGGTTCTATGAACACACTGTACTTCTCTGGAACAAACTTAAAGTTGGGTGATTTATATATAAATTATATTTTGGTGCAAAATGATATAGACTTTTTATTACGTATATCAGTATATCGGCTAATATAACCGTAAACTATATTTTGGTGTAATATGTACTCATACTAAATTGTGTTCTAAACTAAAATATACAAATATTTCATAAACATTTGATTTTATAATTTCGTATTTAGTACATAAACATCTGAACATTCTTGATGGTTAGGATCAGGTGCCAGTCTTCCTGTTGTCTCGTTCTGCTCAATTTCTGACTTATCTCTTGCATCTGTAAAGGATTCCTCCGGAGCCTATTTTCACTTCCCGATATATATAAAATGAAGAAAAATATTTTTTAAGCATAATCGCTTTCTAGAAAAATGTATACAAAGTGTAGTTCTTCCCAATTTTAATACAATTTAAACCATTGGCAGCTTTCTTATTATAGCCACCATGGTAAATTAGTGCTGGAAATCCTAATATATTCCCAAAATGAATCTATTCACTGGGCAAACATATTTTGATGGCATACTTTTTTTTAGGAAGCAAACGTTAATATTTCGATGTTGCAAATGTTTAATTTAGGGCATCTGTGATGGAGGGGCCTGGGCAGATGCTCCGTATGACCCTGCTTTAGTTAGGCCTTGTTCTTTCGATATTTTAATATTTCATGACTATCTAAAATATAGTTGTGTCAATAATGAATGATTTTTCGCATACGAGGAACCAAAGAGAATATTTATTACTTTTAAAGTGAAATTTATTAATTTATTAGTTGTGCGAGTATTCTTCCTTTAAAGATCCAGCAAAACTAAAAGTTTGGGCATCCCACAGTGTAATATGTATTTATTCGGTTTGAGAAATGTTTTAAAAATTAAACAAAATACACTGATTAATAATATGATATCTGCATTAGAAAACAACAATAACTAAATAAAAGGTTTATGCACATTCCACATATAAAAATTTGCTTTGTTTGGACTATCATATAAAAAAATAATTGATTATAATCGCATATGTAATAAATAATAAAATTTATTCTTGAATACAAGATCCATTATACTGTAAATAATATAATGTTATTCAATCAGTATCTGAAGCCTTTGTATTTTAATTCCATATTAATTAAAGAAATGTTTCTAATGTGTTGATCATGGAATGTAAAAGTTATGCATGCAAATCAAAAAGTAATTAGAAATGTAGGATATAATTTCCATATCACTGATTATGTATGATGGAAATGACGTTTGGGATTAAAAATAAAAATAAAATATTCTAAATATATGCAATTAGTTACTACATAAATGCAAGTATTTTAAAGTTATACGTATTAATAATTAGTTCAATTATGTTACGTAATTATTAGGAATAATTAGTATAATTAATTAGCTTAAAGTAATTAGTATAATTAATAATTAGTTCAATTTTGTGTAATTTTGGATCGATGAATCTTATGAAAGTGGTAAGTACTAACTTAAAGATTGGAGTTGAAAACTAAATTGAAACTAAATCCAGTGTAAAATGCTCAATTTTTATAATTATTGTTTCTTTGTTACTTTCCATATATACATAATGTATAAAGACAGTATTGTGACGGGGTCGAAAATTCGAATTCGAATTTTCCACGGGAGAGCATGTTTCAAGCATCCCTGATCACGAACCAAACATTTTTGAGATGATGTCTGTGTGTGCGTGCGTGTGTGTGTGTGTGTGTGTGTGTGTGTGAAAGTATGTGTGTGTGTGTGTGCTTGTGTGTGTGTGTGTCTTTGAGTCTGTGGAGACGATATCTCATGAACAAATAGAGCGATTCGAATGAAATTTGGTAAAAAAATCGCAATCTGTGATTACCAGAAGAATATTGTTTTTAAAAGTAATCGAATGTTCAGAATCCCTCTAAATTTTCCAGTGAAATTTTGAAAAAATCATCAAAAAATCCAATACTTTAATAAAGTTACGCAAATAGACATTTCTTGTGTAATTTTTCCTTAGAAAATGATTGACATAAACGCTAGCATGAAGACGTTCTCGAGATATTGTGCATTTTAAAAATAAATTTACCAAAAAATCCCATAAATTAAAAAAAAATATATTAACTTTTGAGAAACATGTTCACTTTTCAAATGTAATATTATGCGATAAATTTGTTGACATCATTCTCGTGGATCTAGCTCGTTCCATTCATGAGAAAAGATACTTTGTGTAATAATTTGTATTTGAACGACAATAGTTATTTATCTGCTATAAGAATAAATTATTTCTCCGTCCATAACTCTTGGCTAGATTTTGGCGCCGAATTTAGCGGAATGTCGCTAACTTGGCGATTTTTTTAATTTTGCAAATTAACAAAAATATCGCCAATTGGATAAAAATGACACTAAATAAATGAAAATGACGACTCATTGAGGAAAATTCATTAGCTTGGAAAAAATATAAATATCTACTATAAGAAAAACCTATTTTTTTATTGTAAAAGTAGTAAATTCATGGCATTATATAAGAAAAGTCATGTGTTGCGCACATCAGATTTTTTCTCTTTACTTTCCATAAAATATACAGTAACGTATAGAGAAAATATTGGAATATTGTCAAAAATCCCAACTCGACTTTTCGACGGATCTACATGTTTGGAACATTCTAGAATCAAAAACTCAATTTTTAGCGTGACGTCTGCGAGTGTCCTCCTGTGTGTCTGCGTTCCTGTTAGTTCTGCAATGCATGTATCCTTTATAGCTAAGAAAATGACCAAATTTTACAAAATCTGGCAGGTAAATGACTTGTGGGCGACCGCGGTATTGACTAGATTTTTGTACAAATTGCAATAAAATAATTTGTCATTATTAGTACAAAGGCCCGAGAAAATCGTAAAATTCTAAAATAAAAGACTACATATGCTCAAATGCATCGATTAAATGTTTGTTTCATATGCAACTTTTGACGACAAAATGAATAAAATTATTCCCATAACTATATGATTAACCGTTTTATAGACATATATTTTTCGCATTTCTGCAACATCACCTTTGCCTTTGAAAATACACACCGTCGCCTATGAAGATACATCGGATGCAAATTCTGTTTAACTTCAAATAATTATCAATGTCAATGTGTGCAATTATACTCACTTTAATAAATTATTAAAGAAAAGAAGAGGATATGGAGGGGAATAGTTGTAGGGAAATCATCTGTTGCGAACATGAGCTATTTTAATCGATTCAGATTAAGACTGATTAAAAATGCGTCAGTGATTTAAGTTGGCATATAATTAATTTACATTTTTTCTGCAACAAAACTGCACGTTAGAATTCCCCTAGAAAATGTCTACAGTTCTGTGTTCGTCATGTGATTTACAACGGGGAATCCGTGCCATTTCAATCAAAATTAAAAACGATGTATTCTGTCTATCTTTGTTATACAAGTGTATTCATGGGTGTGGTCCAAAAGGGTTGTACCAAATGTTAGCTGCTGGTTTCCGCAGAACATGTTGGTTATTTCCTGAGGATTGTTTTTCGTGTTACTCCTTTTCATTTAATATAGTACAGGGATAATTCAAGGGGATACAAGGGTGCTGTATTAAATGTTATTGATTAGATTTTAGAGAAAATATGCTAATTTTCAGGGGTTACTTTTTAGTGTTACTTCATTTTATTCACTAGAGGACAGGGGTAAGTCAAACGGTGACAATTATAGCTGGACCTAGGGGTACTATATCAAGCGCTATTGCTTCGATTTCAGGCCGAGGATGTTGCTTATTTTCTCATGATTAATTTTTAGTGTTATTTGTTTTAATACAACCGTTTATAGTAGTATTATTTGTATTATTTGTTATTATTTGTTTTGTAGTATTATTTGTTTTAATACAATATAGGACAAGTACAGTTCAAGTGGCAGTACTGTTAGGGCATCCAGGGGTGCTGTATCAAGTGTTATTGGATCTATTTCAGGCAGTGGATGTTGCTTATTTTCAGAAGATTAGAAGATTACTTTTTAGCGTCACTTCTTTTAATATAATACAGGACAAGGGAAGACAAGGAACTACAGTACTTCAAGAGGTCCCAGGGACACTGTATCAAAGATTATTGACACAAAGCAGTGGATTTTGCCCATTATTTCATAATTATTTCGTAGTATTACGTCTTTTAAATCAATATATGACGGAATAAAATTTATTTCCACAAAATTGTGGATTAAACCGCATTTGAATACGAACCTGCAACAGTGTTGAATCCTGGTCTACAATGCAAGCCATTCGGAAATGTATGTTACTCCCCAATTCCCTCATCTCACATTGCCAATCCGATTCCAATACTCATAAGGATTAATTAGCGATAATAGTAACGATAGTAAATGATGTTACTATTAAACTATTAAATTAAAGACAACCAACGTAGGTTTAATAAGTCATTTATTAAAACTCCTTTCCACGAAGTACATAAATTTATAAAACCAAAGCGCTTTCAGGCATCACCATGCCCTTCATCAATGGCGAAATGAAAATTACAGTGCCAAGCATGCGTATAGGCCATGCGTATAGGCCAGATCGGCAGGCACATTTTTCATGTTATCCATTTACGTTTTTACAAAAATTACAATATTTTATTTTATATATGACATTTTAAATTTAAATAATAATTAAATGCAAATTATAATAAGGAATAAAATTCATGACAAACATGTGTGTCGTCAAAACACAAATTACATCAAAAGTTAAATTCACAGAAAATTATCTAAATGGAGTCGAGAACGAGTCACCAAGCATAACTTAGGGTCTGAACACTAATAAAATTGCAAACAGAATCACTGTGCAGATACATAAAAAAGGATTCATAAAGTAAAATATTGCATTGCAACTGAATAAATGGAAAGTTTTTTCAAACATAGGATGGAAATGATCATTAATGACATATTGGGCAAGAGCGGTAGATAGGTTACCATTTTTAACATCACGAGCATGTTCACGTAAACGGATACCGACAGTACGTTTACTACTACCAATATAGATTTTTAAAACTATTATCAGGGAATAAAATTGGGACAACGTACACAACGGCCTGGCTTTTAAAGTTAATTTTATTTTTAAATTTATCCGACCGAATACTATTAAATAACGCAGTAACAGTTTAATGACCAGGTTTAAACTTAAATTCATGGCAAAAATAAATAAGATGACGAAAAATCGTCGGGTAATACGAAAGATTAGATTTATACAGCATAATGTCAGCAGCAGGAATAAGGTTAGTATTAGTTTAAATAAAATTACGCAAATATGGGCGAATATTTTATAAATAAACTCGTAAGAATAAGCGATCTCATTACTAAGGTTAAAGATAAAGTTAATTTCAATAACTAAAGCCGATGTAGAAGAACAAACGTTAAAGGCACGATTGAAATAATCATTCAACGAGACTGTTTTAGAAGAAATACGATGAAAAGAGTTAGTTCTTGCCTAGTATATTAATGATAATTTCTATCCTATGTTTGAAAAACTTTCCTTTTAATCAGTTGCAATAACCCACGTAATATTTTACTTTATGAATCCATTTTTATTTTTCTGTGCCGTGATTTTATTTGTAATTTTGATCATGTTCAGACCCTGAGTTATGCTTGGCGACTCGTTATTGCTTGTCAAACCAGTTGTGTTTCGACGGCATTCAATTTGGCCATGAACCTTATTCCTTATTGTAATTCATATTTAATTATTATTTAAATTTTAAATGTCTTTTATAAAATAAAATATTGTAAATTTTGTAAAAACGTAAATGGATAATTAGCAAATTTCGCCTGTCGATCTGACAAATATGTTTGCATTTGTTGTCACTGTAATTTTCATTTCGTCACTGATGAAGGGCATGGTGATGACCGATAGTTCTTTGGCTTTATAAATTTATGTATGTTGTGGAAATGGGATTTATTAAATGACTTATTAAACCTGGTTTGGTTGTCTTTAATTTAATAGATTTTGAAGTTGACGTATATCCATTCAAATAATTAATGCTACTATTATTATGTTATTCATTGTAATAAGGACAGGGATTTTGTGCCGGAAAATAATGATGAAATTCACCTATTACTTTTGCGAATTTTCCATAAAAAATTAAATTAGATTCCAACAGTGAATAAACTTTAAATTATAAACTTTTTCAATGTCATAACTAACATTGTGAATATTTTAATATAGAAAACATTTCCTCCCAAACTCCAAGCACTCTGACGTTTAGGAAACAGTATAAGTAAGTCCAGCAAAATATATTTTTCAAATTTTTGCATCTTGCTAACTAAGGGTTCAAATCCTAATGAGCAATTTGAAAGTTCCAAGTATAAGTGTATTAGTTTCCTTACATATTCTTCAGGTTGGTCAAAGGTGGAGTGGATCTCCCGTCCTTTCATTATTTTTATATTTTCTGATTAATTTCTGCTTGAAAAGGATATTTCTAATAATTCTGGAATATAATACATATATCGATCTTATAAATGGATTTACCAGTTAAAGTATTTTAAAAGCAGAAAAATTATAAAGCTGCTTAACCGTCACCAAAATGATAGTACAACAAAAATATACCTGACAATTTGAAAATTGAGAGAAGTACAGTGGCGTCGCATTGGGGAATTTGAGGACCATAATACTTCCATGAGGTCATCAAAAGCCATTGAAGTTCGATGAAATAGTATTTAGCAAAATAAAAAAAAATATTTTGTTACAACTCCCAGAAAAAGAAAATCTTGTGGAACTATATGGGAAAGTGTAAATGGCAGGGATGTTCAAAATTAGAGAACATGGCGTTCCCAAAAATTTGAAAGATACTCTCACTGCAGACAAAATCATCTATGTTAATATGCTCTTCAGAACGGAATAAAAGTTATCTGGGATAGCAAATAGCAAAGAAAAAAATATTATATACCGCAATTTTGTGAATTTCTATGAGAATAGACAATTCCAATCTTTCTACGTAATAAGCATTAAATCCATACGCAGTTTAACTCGGGAGACACGACGCTGTAAAGTCAAAGATCAAAATCACAGCAACCGCAGGTAAGGGCGTTTCCAAAAATTTGAAAGATTCTCCAATTTCAAATAACAACATCCATAGATCGGTTTAGTGTTTTTTATGCGCTCATCAGTATGGAGTTGCATGATGAAATTCGCAAATATGCGGCATATAGCAAGTGTTCTTACTGTCATTACATATAACTACTATTCCAAACCGTTTTGTGCAACCGTGTGCGTTAAGCGCGAAACCGGTCCATGCATGATGTTGTCTGCAATGGGAATGCCGTCCAAGGAAAGGAAAGTTAGAAATTAAAATTATATGAATGAGAATAAGTCGTCAAATTTTCCAAATGCAGAGGTGTATTTTTGTGAGTGGATATTATCGAAGTTGTACTCTGGTTTTATCACAAGTATATTTGTGCCAATTACTTTTATTACGAATTAATTGCTTAATTAGTGATCTCTACTGTTATTTTGATATAGTAAAAATGTATAATTAGCCCAGTCTTTTGGGAGTTTCAGTTTAATATACAAATACAAGTTTTCAAAATTTATTATCAGAAAGGTAAAAAAAAACTATTTTAAGACGCCTTTCATGGTTTCTAAGAAATTGGTTATTTTAACGTATTAAAATGTAAGAATTATTTGAATATTTGTGAAACAATATATACTTTAGATGAAGTCCATTTGATAATTATTTATTCGGTTTTCTGAGTTTATTTCGTGATCAAAAGTAATTTTGGGGGGATGGGGAGTTATAAATTGACCTCTTAATGATTCATTTTTTTTTCAGTTATTTTTTTCACTCTGTCCAATTTTTTAATGATAAACCTGATAGATGCTTAGATACAATTTATGTGTATGTTATTTTATGTTTATAAGCTCAATAGTGAGTATTTTCATTTCCTAAACTGATTCCTAATTTCCTAACAAGATTTCGAATATGTTTTTAATATTTTTTGTCAGTGAGACGACGAAATTAGGCAATTAGTCTTAAAATGTAATAAAATTTGCTATTAGTAAATCCATTCATATTTGCAGATCTTCATTTTTTGAAAATGTTTATATTTTAGATAGATTTTGAGATAATATTTTTTGAGTTTTTTAGCAAGAAAGAAAAAAATATGGATATCCTTGAATTTTAGACTAAGAGATGAACATAACTGTTTATCAACTACTAAAATATAACAATATTTATTTTTTTCTACTCATTTCTGGAATTAGTGTTAAATACTTCAAACTTATACACATTAATTTTGTACTGAGATTCTTGTATATGCACATACACATAAATATATATATATATATATATATATATATATATATATATATATATATACAGGGTGTTTCACAAATCACTCCCTACCTTTGAAATGAATTGGGGTATGCTTAGATATAGGAACATATTCTACTCTGTTTTTCAGCTTATACTTCGTTCCTTTGATGTTGTTCGTTATTGTTTTTGTTCTCATTCGCATTTCATGTCTTTGACTTGACCAACTTTCGGAAACTTTGCTTCAGTAAGACATCGGCTCCGGGAGTGTTTTATCATGGTGTAATAGCATGCTATAACCGGAAACAAGGGGTCACAATCCCCCTTGGCCATTTACTATTTCAACTGTTGATATTTTCCCCTTCAGTTCCTTTGAAATCTGTATATTAACTTATCGAGTATGTGATGCATTGCGCCTTATAGTTTAAATCTTTTTTTCATTTTACGTATTTTTCATGCTCTACTATGCATTGTTTTTAGTATTTTTAATCTCATATTTATATCTTATATATATACATGCATATATACATATACACATTCATATAGCTAAATATACATACATGCATATATACTGACGATCTGGCATTTTAATGTACATCAAAATATTCTGATATAAAATAAAAATATATACATCACTATCACTGAGAAATGTCTATTTTATCTAACCTATGGGTAAGGTTGGCCCCTTATAAGTGCAAGATAGATATAGTACTTTTAATAACTAATATCCACCAATACTTTACACGTAATGTATTTACAATCCTTGGTCAAAATAAAGGTTTCTCAGAATCATTTGTTGTACTCTTGGCAGTTGATCTGAAAATAGGCAGCCACCTCAGATCGATTCAATAACGCAGTCTGGCGATTAAATAAAATAACTATCCTTCCACCACGATCCCCGTAAAAATATAAATGATAACAAATAAAAGAGCAGAAATGTGAAGAATGTAAAACACGTATATTATTTTCACCAACAGATAAAACATTTAAATATTTTTCATATGTTTTTCAACTTAAAATTTTGCAAAATTATTCCATGTTGCAGTTGGGGTGAAAGATTTTGTTGTTATTGCAGATATTGTATTCTCCATAACATATTAAAAGAATTTCCAATGAAACTCGTCTTCACTATTAAATATTATCGAAGATAGAATAGAAACTTGAAAGTGTCCTTAACATTGGGGTATTCTTTTAGTAATCAATATTTGTGTGATTTTTGGAAGTTTTATTAAATACCAAAGCTCTATTAACTTCATTGCGTAGATAATCATTTTCTTCAAAAACATATATTCGTAACGGTTCTAACAGTTTACATTTCACAATTTTGAGATCAGAAACCTGTAATGTACATAACAGTTACCTTTATTATACAATAAAATAGTTAATTGTAATTAAACAATTGTGTTATCTAATGGATTGTTCAAAAGTAGTACCCTAAAAGTATTGGGAAACTATATTATATCACTACAACTAAAATAAGAAAGTAAAGTAAGTAATTATGCCTACAGACTTCATCTTAAAAGTGTACTTAAAACTTGTAATTTTCTTAATTGTAAGGACTAAATTGAACAAATATTTTATCAGCGCTGAACTCCATAAAATAGGTTTTAGGATGCTAAGGATGCATTTTTATTGTACACTTAAATTCACAGATATTGCTGATAGGGAACACATTTGCTACAATCCTGGTTTTATTGTCCTCAGAAGAAATGTTTAATAGTCACTCCATTTGCCGTGAGAGTCTTTAGAATTTGACCAAAGTCTTCAAATTCAAAATTTTCCAGAAAAATGCTTCTTGTAGATCTCAAAGACTTAATTACCAGCAGTGGGTAAATTTATCAGCATTTTATGGGGAAACTTGATGCAAGCAGAGCATGTCCTATTCTCGATTTTGGAGAATATTCTCGTCGCTCAATAAAGGTAAGTATTGTTATTGTGGTTATGATTATCAATCTTGATATTCTTATTTTTGAAATCTGATGTTTAAAATCATTTCACTAAAATTACGTATAAAACAAGTATGTATTGAATACATTTAAACATACTTAGTACATTATTTCAAATTTTGACTGTTTTGCAGACCATTTTGCAAAAAAAAGAAGTATCGTTTAATTTTCTCCGAAACGTACAATGGCAAGTTAATTCTATACTTACGTACCTACCGAAATTCAAGAAATCTCATTATTTGATTTTAACTACCGTCATTTTTAACTACCGTAAAAAACATCGTCCGGTTTTCAAAATTCCCAAAACCTTAATATGTCGACAATTGTCCGTCCATTCCAGATTAATGAGGTTGGGCTTATTAATTTTCTCGTTAAAGTTTGCGTATAAAGCGAGCATTAAAGCACTATATTTCAGCATATTAGTTCTTATTTTTCATATTTTGACGATTTTTGCTGTACATTTTGCGAAAAATGGCAGGTTCTATTTTTTCATATCATACAAAAATTTAATCCGCATCATAGTAATCCACACGTGACTGATCTAACAAATTTGTGAAATTCTGTCGAATATTTTTTGAGCTAGTAAGGATAAATGCATTGTACAGACACACACAGACGTCATGTTGATGATAGTTTATTCGTGTTATGGAGTGCACGAAAAGTGCAGATCCTTCGAATTTTGGAGCTCCGATTTTTCACACGATTCCTATAATTTCTATATACATTATCATGTATTGTAAGGAAAATAAAAAATATGTTGTGGACAGCACGTATCTTTTACTACAGACTCAAATAGCTTTTCACCTTTTGTTATTTTATAACTTAATAAATGAAGTTTAATTGCACAATATAACACGGGAAGTTATTTAAAATTACACTGATTTTTCAGTTTTACTTCAACTCTCGTTTTAATTTAATGACTGGACGCATTTTCAAAGTCGTTGAAAAATGCGAAAACACTGAAATATCTGGAGAGAACGGTTAGTTTCGGACCAATGGGGGGTTGGTCTTATTCCTTTTGAAAAAAAATCCAAATATTGCCTATAACATGACCATTTATTTGATACATTTGAGCATATGTAGTTTTTTATTTAAGATTTTGAAGATTTTTATGTGCTATATCCTTAAAATGAGGCAGGTTCTGCATTTTTTTAATTGTACGAATCAGCTACAGGGTGAGCGACAAGCAAGTCCCCTGCCAGATTTTGTGAAATTTGGTCATGCAGTTTTGATCTGGAGTCGATACATACATTGCCTAGAGACATACACACATATACAGACGTCACGTTAGAAATATTTTAACAAATATATTTTGTTAAATATGATCCATTAATACTTCAGATGGAGTGTACACACACACTCCACACACACACACACATAGAGAGAGAGAGAGAGGGGGATGCCACGCTTAAAATTGGGTTTTCATGTTCAAAAATGTCGATTTTTGACATGATCATAATACTTTTTCTATACCATGTATTTTAGAGAAAGTAAAAACTAATTAATCCGTACACATGAATTGTTCACAACCTATAGATAATTTCAAAATTTAAATATCAGAATTCTGACTTCATGACAATACTCACATATATTACGTTTTGAGAGAATAAGTAAACATTACAAAAGACACAGAAAATCTATAATAAGCAAACAAAGTTAATAAGTATGCCCTTATACACGTACAGCAATAAGCAAACTAAAAACTTGCAACTTTCTTACCTTCATAGACTAAATGGTACACTTCTTCTACCTGAGTTAAGCTACCTAAAATGTGTTTCAGGATACTAGGGGTGTATTTTTATTAGACTCTTAAAGTCGCAAATATTGCTAATAGGGAAGGCATTTGCTGCATTTCGAGTTTTATTGCCCTCAGAAGGAAGGTTTAATAGTTCCTTTTTGTGCTGTAAGAGTCATTCCATTTTGACCAAAGCCATCAAATTCAAAATTTTTCAGAAAACAACATTCTTAGAGCTCCTAACGACATAATTGCCAGCAGTAGAGCGATTTATAGACATATCATGTGTAAAACGAAAACAAATAAGAATGAACTGTGTAGTTTTAGCTATATTATTAACCCATGTCACATACAACTAATTCATAGAGGGAAAATAAAAGATGAGGAATAAAAACCGAGTTTTTAAATGTCACAACAGATGCGTAAGGAAAAGTAGGAAATACATTTTAATCGCCCACGAAATTGATGATGTAGGCAAATTGAATTCAAAGCAATCAATATAAATAAAATTAAAAATATGTATGCCTGTGTGTGTGTCATCATCATGGGAGAACGGCTGCACCGAATTTCATGAAAATTTATGTGTAGCCTTGAAATAACCCCACTTAAAAGTTACTCCATCTTTCGTGTTTCTAGAACAAAGGGTTGTCGAGGTATTAATAAAAAGCTAACCAACCATTATATAGACGATATTTTTTCCGCAAATGTATATGTAAAAGAAAAGTGATATCATGTTGCTAAGCAACTGAATTAAACACTGTGAGTTTATACAGCAGACGATTTTTATTTAATCCGTTTCGATATAAGTAATTTAGAAATGTATATAAAAATAAATTTTATCGGAATTACATTTTTGATTAGATTATATCAATTATGGTTTCCAGGTTGAAGATTACGGGGGTTATTGATATTTTCTGTTTCTTAAGTCATCTCTTTTTTATTTTGGCAGTGTCATCTCATATATTGAGTTTAGCCATTTACTGAAACAGAATAAAAATGGTAATGGTATATTTTCTAATACCATTTAGTGCTTTCTTTTTGGCATATGTTGATACAATTTCAGTGCCTGCATTTTGACAGATATAGATTAAATTTCGTGTGTTTTGTAAATTTGTTTACAAACGGGATAAAAATATTTTATTCTTCAGATTTGCTTGTGAAGATAACGTTGTATAGCGAGGACAGATATTCTTATACTGTAAAGAATTTGCTTGTCTCCTTATCCTCCTTATCTGCCTGTCTAGATGTTTTAACTTAGATCTGCCATAAGTGACCTAACTCTAACTTAGAATAACTAATATCCAGAACCTGTTGGCCCACGTCAATAATACGCGAATGCATTGATTGAATCCATACTGGTATTGCACATGACCATACGGACTTGAGGATGATACTTTAGGAACTTGAATATAATTGTAAATTTATTTATTATATATATTCTTTGCGAAGAACGGGTACTACTAGTAGTACTACTAGTTTGTACTACTTGTACTATACAGGATGTCCATGGAAGTCCGTATTAGGGGACATTTCTCGAGAATGAAGAAAATTGTCCTTATTATTTACTTCAGCTGCATAGGAAACTCATATATCACTATACGATGAGACAACGTTCATTATTAAATTGTTCATTATTAAATAAGTATTTTCTTAGATATATTTCCTATGGAAAACAATTCACATTTCAGCAAGAATGATGAAAATACACTGCAAAACATTGATATGAGATTTCCTTACTGATAAAGAAAAGTAAAGATAATTCAATTAATTTCCTTCAGGAAATACAATAAATTCCGAAAAAAAATATTAAAAAGAACTATCTTAAAGTTGAAAACTCGGAAATAGTACAAATTGCGGAAACTGCATGGCCCATCTGTTCTTTCTGGGGCCTTCAGATTCGTAAGATCTGGTGAATTCTCATACGGGTGGGAAAATGTGCAGATGTAGACATGTTCGGAATAGTTTGGAATGTAATCTAAACGTCAGATCCGACTCAAAGATTACGCGATGTGCATAAAAAGAAATAAAATGCTAAAATAATACAGAATAAACAAATTTGGAAGCCTGAAACAACCATAATAGATAGTTTTCTTGATAAATTCTTTATATTAAAATTTTTGCCTTCTTCTGGGTAGTTAGGTATCTGTTTCTAAAGATCAGCTGGATGCATGCTTTTCACAATGGATAAATAGCAAACATGTACATTTAGCCGAGCGATTAAAACTCTTTATCTAACTTCAATTAAAGGTATGGGAGAAAATGTACCTTATAGACCACATATGTCGCACAAAAAATTGTATCAAAATAGTTGAAATTTTTTCCGAGTTCCAGGAGGTTAAATTTTTTAGTAATTCCTGAGAATTATGATGGAAGCGAAAATTCGCTAAAAAAGTGTAACTTGATTTAAATTCATGTTCGTTCGAAAATATTTCTTTTATAGGCCCGTTATAATTTAAAAACAATTTCATCCAGATCGTTAAATATTTTGACGAGCCCATGTGACTTTGAAATAATTTCAAGAAAATGCAATTGAATACCCCCCATATATTATTAAAAAAATTATCTTTTTTTTATAAAAGTTAAAAATTCATTTCTAACAATATCAGTTTCCTTGTCTTTTACAGACTTAAACGCTGGTTATAAGTTGTTTAATTTATCATTAAACCGTATTAAAATATAAAATACCTTATATGAAGAAAAAAAGGAGTTTTCCTGTCTATCTGTGTGTGTTTTTACTATATAATCCAAGGAAAATAAATTTCGCTGTAAGGAAACACGAAGTTTATAACTCCTCAAAAGTTTTGTAAACAAATAAAAAACATGACATCTCCTTTCTTAAATCAAGACAAGAAAAATGCATCTTCTACAGATGCTATGTGCATTTGATGAGCTCTAAAAGTACTTTCATATGCTTAGAGATAATACATTTGCCCCCAAGAGGTTTTTATTACCTTTTAAAAAGTTTTATTTTGTAAGAACAACACTAGTACTTACAGATTCTAGGTAGAAACTTCCTTACATTGTTTAAAAGCAGGGTATAAAATATGACATATATTATATAACAGTGATTGTTATGCAATGTCTGGTGGAAAATTAAAGTAAATGCAGAAACACAATGTGTTTAATTTCTATAAAGATTAAAGAGTACATGATTATGTTGCTATGCTTAAGTGTCAATTTATTTTTAGCATTTATTTTCTGTTTCAAAGTTTGTTATTTCATTTCATATAATTCCATTTTTAGATGCTTGTACTTTGAAATATGGAAAATACACCTATTGTATTCGATTTCTGGACAGAACAAATTCATATGAGTTTTACAAACCAGATGACTTTTACAAACATACAACCGCCAACGCGGTGGTCGAGCGGTTAAGGCGAGCGTTTCCAAGCGATCTTTCGACCGCCGCGTTGTGGCTTCGAGTGCCACGTAAGGCATGGACGTTGTGTTGTTGGGCGCAGTGTGTTCCGCCCTCCTCTGGCCCGCTTGGGGCAACGTTCTAGGATGGCTAAATGGTTCACGTTCCTGGCCGATGTATAGGCAAATGATTGAAGTAAAGTGCCTGGCTATTTGATTAAAAAAATGTCGAGCCAAAATGACATTTTAATGTAGAGTCAATATATATTTTACTACATTATTCTTATGAAAAATACAGGATCAAATGACCCATTTCAGTCAAGTAAATTTTAATAAACCCGCGTTGCCATTCAATGTTTTTAAATAATTCATAATATATAACGTGACAAATATGTTAAAGTGTATTTACCGTCATCGTACAAAAACAAACATTTCGATTATGTGTTTATATCCAACAATACTCAGTTCTAAAGTGCATCCATGCATTAAAACTATGGAGCTTGGTATAGCTATATTTTATGAAAACACTCTATTTTAACACGATATTTGTCTCATGGCTCTTGGATTTCGTCCATAGACTTCAGCCTAAATAAAAATGTAAAAATGAAGGTGGTGGCTAGGATTGTTAGTCTCATGGAGATTTAGGATCTACTTCGAAGATAACAGCCAGCAAATTCCTAAAGCAGTAGTATGCAACTCTTGGGTTGTGACCTCATTTGGGGTCGCGACGATATTATAAAGGGTTGCAGAAAACTTTTATGGACGATAGAGAAAGCATATCGTACATACTATTTCTATTTGGATAAATCATTTTGACATTTTTTTTTGCAAAATGTAACTAAAATTGACAAATGCAAAATGAATGCATATCTAAAATTCCGATGTTGGAAGAACAAGAATTTCCCTATAAAATGCAATTAATTTACGTCTTCCACAGTGAAAAGATGATGTTTAATATCCATGGTACAATATTTCTAAAAGTTGAATTCTACATTTGGCGCTTTTCAAAATGACAACATGTTAAACTTATTCGAAGTAGCCAATTAACTTATATTTTGCGAAATTTGAATTGACAATTATCAATATTGATAGCATGAGCAATGATCAATTGGGTATGTATATTTCATGATGATGTTAACTCTGATTTTATTTACATGGTAGCATAAGATATCCTAAATAAGATAATTTTTCAGTGGTATCACATCAGCAAACAGATGCACACCATTTTCATAGAACGACGTCTGGCCACTTCGAATCCAATTTCGAACTGTGAGTTTTTAAAATAATGCCCACACATCACATCCCTGCAACCAGAAACAATGATCATAATAGTCTAAAATGTACCAAGTTTCGAATGTTTGCAGAACCCTATGAATCATGGCTCCAATTTAAAAGAAATCATGAGTATTTCTTTTACACTAATGCTAACTTGTATAAAAAGATATAAATAAGGGGCTGTTCATATGGAGTTTACAGTACCTAAGCGAAGTATGGGCATGATAAATATGTACGTTCATACGAGATATGATGGGTTAGGACGAGGATAATACATTCTCTGTAGTTGCTATCTATATTGGATTCCGGTCCAAACTCGACAGCACTTCCCCGTCTAAACATATACGTTACACCTTGAGAGAAAGAGAGAATAGAGGAAGAGGGAATAGAGTCTTCTTCGACGTAAAGAGGTAGTGAATCCATCCATTAGCTTAACATTCAGACCGTCGTCTGGTCAATTCAGGTATCAGTGGTTTGAACACAAATTGGCAGAAAGAGTTAGTTATTTACACAATATAATTTCATAACAATGAAATACAATAAACTTACTTTATTAATTTACTAATATTTTATTACATTAATAATCGTCAGTCTTACAGTAAATAAAATCTGATGCACATGGTTTTCTCTTAAGACTCTTAGATTTCTCTAATTCATATTTCTCTTTTTTTATTTCATACATAATTAAATTGGGTTTAAGTTGCACAATTTAGTGCAGATAATTATTTAAAATGATATCAAATTGGCAGTTTTAATTAAATTCTCGTCTTCATTTGGCGACTGAACGTATTTCCAAAGGCGCCGTTGAAAAAAAATGCAGTTAGTCTTAGAGTACGGGGTTGGTCTTATTTTTTGAGGCCACAAAAATTACATTTAAAGTAAGCATTTAATTAGTACATTTAAGTATATACACTACGTAGTCTTTTATTTTATATTTGGACAAATTTTGCTGGTCATTTCACAAATTCGAGTTGCGATTTTCGACATGATTCCAATACTTCCCCTATACATTACCATGTATTGTAAAGTAAAAACAGAAGGGGATGTACCGTAGGTACGACTGCGACGTAGAATACGTCTTGACACACGGCTGCTTAGAAATGAAACACTGGCTTACATAAAAGTGTCATTCATTTCTACAAATTGCCAACATTGGTCTATGAGATGAAAGCAGTTGCAAAGATAATTATTACGAAATATTAATTAAGTTCCACAGTTAAAAAAATAAAATTAGGCAATTTGATCATTACTTAGTAATTTTTATCTTACCTCGCGTTTTGCCGGATTCCTCTCTCAAACGCGTCACCCCTTGTAACATGCATACATCCTCGGTCTAATACTTGATACAACTGATGTCCCACTACGACTATTATACGCCGAGCTACAATATTTCAAATTCCCGCCCTTTTTAATCACAACCGATTTGCTAACATGCCCCTCCCCCACCCTATTTGGTGCCGACAAAAAAGTCATTCTACGTCAAAAATTAAATGACAAATGTTGTTAACAGAAATAAAAGAACCACATAATCAACAAACTTTATTTTTAAAACATGTTTCACACCAGATATGTATATATATAAAGTTCCATTGAATTTCATTTATATAAAAAAACGTTCTAAAAATCTTGGAAGTCTTACAGATATGCGTTCTTGATGGGAACGATGATTAAATAGGAGTTTCTTCTCTCTTTTATACAATAACTCGTTTATCTAGAGAAACCCAGTTCTCCTTTCAGTTCTATATGTGGGTTGACAAAGAGCACAATACTTTCAAAGTACCTAATGGTCCATTTAGTAGAATATATCAGAGAGATGCTCAAATACTGAGGCACATTATGCGATTCACTGGACGCGGAGAACATAATAAATGCATTTGGTATTATGCAATAGTACACGCTTAATGTTATAATCATTTAGCTGCGAATAAATATTCCATTAAGCGGTATATTATTTTAAACGGGAGGTTTTCGGACTCAGATGAATAACTTAAACTATTCCCACATTAACATAAATGCTCAAAAACTGCTGTAATAATAACTCAATAATATTAAACTTCGTAAATACAGCATAGCATAAACAAATATAAACCAATCGACCGGTTTTTAAGGCACAAAACAGACTTCTTCAAGAAGTATGACCATGCTTATTCCAGCAAGTACGACAACTGAAAGATGAGACACGTGGCTGAAGGTAGGATAAATATTGTTGTCGTATCGGTAAGAAATAAAAGAGGGCGAAACCAATGAAGCAGGAAAACTTAAGGTGGTTTTCACAGTTCATTCACAGTGTCTTACCTTACACTTTGCTACCTCATTGGTGTTTTCTTCCTTTATTTCTCCCCGAGGCGATGACAACAACTTTTCTCCTGCATTCAGCCACGTGTGCCACGCCTAAGTTGTCGTATTTACTAGGTGAGGTTTAACTTCTTGTCGATTTTGAATAAGGAGGGCTGCCTTGTGCCTTTGGAAGCGGTTGACCAGTTCATATTTTTATTTATGATGCAATTGTAGTTTTATATTATTGAGTTACTTCTATTTTCCTTTAAATAAAAAAAATGTATAGGACAGTATGATAATAAGTCCCAAAATTTTAATTTGAGTTTTAGATGGATTTCCAAGTATTATGTAACATGGAACACCAGAACCATGAAAATATTAGAACAGGTTTTATTGAATATCATATGGGCTGTTTTGAATTCGTTTTTTGTGTATTAAATTCATTAATAGAAATCAAATTTGAATCAAAACACCCAATACTTCTAAACAAATAACTCAGGTTTTACACCAGTTTCAAGCGTTCAAAGTATTGTAAACTAAAACTTTGCTAATAACACAGCATGTGACAATTTTTTGATGCCATTTAAGGATTTCGAAAGCCAAAAATCTTTCTTTCACAAGATAGAAAGACAGAGCAGTCGCAGCAGCAATGCTGGAGGAAGACTGTCAATTGAGGATTACATCACGTTATATAGGAAGAAAGTCTCTGCCAAATGCAAAAAAAAAAAGAAATAATGAAAATAAAATATAGATGGAATAAAAGTGAACGGCAGGATTCAAAGTAATTTCGTAGTGAGTGAGATATATTCTACAGGTTTCTGAAGCTGCATAAGAAATAAATCTTAGGAACGATCTGGTTAAGAATCTGAATTATCTACTTCATCAGTAAACTTTAAAAATCTATGTTCAAAGTACTGTAAAAGTCACAATGAATAATAATGCAGTATGGAATTTCATTGATACAGTTACTTAATTGTTATATGCTGTGTTGAAAGATGAGATTTTGTTTTTCTGTTAAAATAATTAGTACCGATTATTATTTATAATTTGTTAAAAAAGGCGAATATTCATACACAAATTTTATAATCCAAATGAGCTCTAAATGTAGCATGTGTTCTGTAAAATCCACATATTTGAAAAGTGTTGTGCAGTTAAATAATTTTGGTAACTAGATCAGGTAAGTTAGATCAGGTGATGGATAAACTGTGCACAGGGTATACATTTGAATAGCCCCGTTCAAGTAATTTTATTTCGTTGTGCTCTGCTTTGGAACACATTTTTATATTACCGTTCACGCATGAAATGAAGCAAAATTATATTTATTCTAAATATACTTTGTAAGTACTTATTATAGATAGAAAATATTATTTTATTTTAAGAATAAACTCATTCTTTGAGCGTTCAGTATACACATGATTAATTTGTTTAATTTTAATGCATTTTAATTTGTTGGGCTCCTCTTTTGAACACATTTTTGTTGTACCGTACACACATAAGATGAAGCAAAATTATATTAATTCTATATATACTTTTAAGTACTTATTATAGAAAGAATATATTTTTTCTTTTACAGATAAACTCATTCTTTGAGCGTTTAACATACATTGATTAATTTGTGGTTTAAATCAATGCTGTGTAATTAGCAGCCTGAAAAACAAATATATTCAGGCAATAAACGCCATTAGTAAATGCTGATCTATACACTTATTTTGCATATAATATTTTGAAAACATTTTTTCATCTACATGATACAGAAACTTAATTCACCCTTTAAAAATTATTTCTTTTTCCATTAACATTTATTGGCAATTTGTATTATCAGGCTACGAGTTCATCTCACACTTAATTAATTACATTGCATACGGCATTTTATGTCATACACTTACGGCATTTTGCGGAGATTACTAAAACTATTTCACTAAACTCCATCTGCATCTGCAATAAATTTAATCCAACCTTTAGAGCGTCAAACTCTCCCTGACGCTCAAAATCCCTAATCCTCTCCTAATCAAACTCTCCTTGTAGAATAGGCTGATTGTATGAACTTTCTTATCATTTTTATAACTTAATACATCAATTATCTTGTTCAAAAACACTGGCACCTATCCACTGTTTATGGTCTTACAAAAACTGCCTGAGAAATGTTTTTGTTATTTTGTAAATTTTCTCTAACTAGACATTTCGAATCGTCTTGAACAATGGGCCCTTTTTTTACTCTTAGCAAACAACTGAACAAACTGGCATGCTGACGATTCTTCTGAGCCTTCATGTAAAACGGTTCACATTACATCTTATGTGGAGATACATTTTTGTTACATGTGGAGGTGTCCAGAAGAATTTAGCTTATCTTCAAAAACTTTCTAAATAGTTCTATCATTAGTTACACATGTTTATGGAAATACATAATAAATCATGTCAGCAAGTTACTTCGTAGAAGTTCATAAAATTTAAAAGTGATACGTGTCGAAAACAGTTTAGATAGAGTGGAAAGTGAAGGTGATAATTTGAATCCAGCCAATCATTCCTCGTAGAAGTCACACATTTAAGAAGTAAAGTTCACATTTATCATCAAAGGAAAAATCAAGGTGATATTTTGAATCACGGCAATCATGCCTCGTAGAAGTTCACACATTTTAAAAGTAAAGTCCACATTTATCATCAAAGGTAAAATCAAGGTGATATCTTTTCCAAAATCAGCTGTGGAATTTTATGAATTTATGCATTGTTAACGCGTGAGATGTAAAATTCTATCAAAATATACATTTCGAAATCAATTGAGATCGATTAATAAATTCAGAAGAGGTAATGATTCATAAATTTTATCTACATGCTTATTAATATGTGCTGTTATTTAAGAAAATATTAAAAGCCAAAATTACAGAATTCACCTGTATTGAAAAACTTTGTTGTAAAATCGTGGAAGGGTTTTATTAAAAAATTAGTGTATATATAAAATATAAATACTCTAGTTAGTTATAGAAGCCTAAAGGCAACTCTTTATTGCTCAATAATGTGCCGTTTTTGTTATAAAATTATATAATTTAAATAGATTTTATTTTTTAAAAAAATGTATATGAACTAGAAACAGACATAAAACTAATATTTTAGATATTTGCGTAAGAAAGATATCTTTACCATATTGCTGTATTGTTTGATTATGACACATACAGATCTCTGATATAAATATAGGTTTCACATTCTCCTTCCATACAAATATTGCTCTTTTGGGGTCTATGGGGAGCGTATAAATATCCTAATTCTAAAACTTATCCATTGATGATATTCATCTCGATAGATATGTGAACGTGCATATGAATTGTTGTTTAAGAACATGGTGTAATTAAACTGATCACCAAGCTTGGGTATTGGAATAAATATTTTTTGCTCCTTAAAAGGATCGGTATGACCTTTTCAATTAAATGTGGGCATTTATGTTTTATGTTTCTAAATATGTTATGACTTTTCAACTTATCTGGAAACACGAAAAAATGTTTTTGAATTGAGACTTTGTAGCTTTTAAACTTCATTTGAAGCATAAAACTAATTTTCTTGATTTCCTTGATTTCTGAGATTGTTGTGTATTTTAATTTCACTAGAAAGAATAAAAATAAGTTCTGAAAATGGCGAACTTTTAAGTTTATTTTTACTGCAAATTTCATTTAAACAGTCGAACTAAATAATAAAGAAATCTTACTGATTTCATAAAAGGTTATCTAGGACAGTAATTTCGTTATACCATATACAGACAGATTTGATTTCTTACTAAAAGTGAATTTGATACTCTTATTTAAATACATATATTTTTATTTCAGATTTTGCAATACAGTAAGTCGGAGATGCGTCTATAATTATGGTATACTCTATATGTAAATATTCAGTTTTAATCATTATTTTCTCCAAAACATTACTTAATAAAGGCTCATTTCCATGAAATATATTTAGATTTCAAAATGCAAGTTTATAAACTTTACATATTTCTTTAAATTGGCAGAACCATTTTATATAAAACTGGGTTTTGGACATATAATTTTAGTTTATATGGGATTTTAATTTTAGTGTGGATATGAAAACAAATCCTATCTTCCAAATATTTATATTAGGAATGCTATTTTTAACATCAACAACATTTTTATAATTATCAACAGTTTTTAACAGTTATCAACATTTATTTTTATTATATTCACTAAACAATAATACAAAATATGAAAGAATAAGTCAATAATGACGCCGAATTTCTTTTTACACTATCGACGGTTTTTGTTTTTACACAGAAAACTTTACAATCCAGTTATAGGGATATTGCCATAATGCCTGAGGTTTTGAGCATCTCTCTTGCATTATATTTCAATATATAAAAACAGTTCCTTAGGTTGACGTTTTTCCCATTGTCTTTTTTAACGGCTCCTTTGAGATAATACTTATATACACAGGTTTTGAAATTGATTACTATCGGGCACAGATACAGTGGCAAAAATCATTTGTTGGATATCACACAAGGAGTTGTCTTTAGTAAAATATCTGCAAGAAGAAAAATAATTATAAAACAGAAAAGGTTAAGGACAGTGAAAACATATATAATTTCTAAGATATGACTTTGGTAAATTGAAAGGTCCTTAATAATAACACCATATATGACGTATAATGTTTTAATTACAAGCCCAGAGCGCTTTTGGATGTCACTACGTCCTTCATTAGTGGCGATGTAAATTGTTTAAGATGTGACGAACATGAGCTTTCGTACACAGTCCAAAACCGTGAGACAAGATTTGCATATTGATATTGCATATTAAATTCAATACATTTAAAACACATTTAAATTACTTTTGAATTTAATATATTTCATTAAATGTATTGAATTTAAATATATCAATATGCAAATCTTGTTTCACGGTTGTGAGCTGTGTATAAGAGCTCATGTCCATCTCATCTTAAACAATTTACATTGTCACTGATGAAGGATGTAGTGACATACAAATGCGCTCTGGGTTTGTAATTTTAAGTACGTCATATATGGTGCTATTATTAAAGACTTTTTAATTTACCAAAGTTGGTTGTCTTTATTATTTCGTTTTAAAGTTTTGCTAAATTGACGTGTTTCCAAATGATTTGATGGAATTACGTTAACCCAAGAAAATTTATTTCATAAAAATAAGATGTTTCGATCTTTCTCTCTATTTCCCTCTTTCTGCGTGTGTGTCGTCTGTAGCATAAAATTTGCGCTACAAGCAGTCGTTAAATTCGGTACTGAGTTAGCTGAATTTCTGTTGCGAAGGACTTCATCCACATTTATTTTTCAAATTCGAATATATATTTTAGTTATTTTATCAAAGCACGACTTTAAGCGGCTTTCACACGCAATCAATTCCTGTCCTTCCGAGATGTTGGTGGTAGGGGAAGGAGGATACGGTCCCTGTGGATGCCTCCCCCACAGGGTTCCAGTCTAAATTGGGTGGCACTTCCCGGCCGTCCAAACGGTTACCTTACACCTTTCTGGTATGTAGGACGGTCTTGGTCTCAAAAACAACAACAACAACAACACAATCAATTCTTTAACGATCGAAAATATTGTCACATAAATTGCCCCTGAACATCACCGAAAATATCCAAGTACATACTTTCTAACGAGCACTGCGCTGAATTCGTGGGACAATATTTCCTTATTTTTATTTATTTTCAATACATAGAAACATGCGTGATTTAGGTAATTCTTATTTTGCCGTATTCAAAACTGGAAGATTAGCACAGCTCTATCAGTTTGGTGTACTTAATTGTGTACGTCTTGTCAAAATTCGTTAATTCGAATTAAAAAATCATTTAAGCCTAACGATATTGGAGATAAAGAATTAAAATATTGTCATACCGATTAATAAATGGGACAAACTGGTGCAGAACATAAAGCAGTTTACGAAATGACCTGTGCTTAAAGGTAAGTGGACACCTCTGGAGGATATGGAGGACATTTATAACTAAAGGACATTTGTTCGAGGACCCGCATTCGTGAATTTTACCTATTTTTTCTTAATGAAATACATTATATTTTTCACCATTCTATACATTCAATAAAACATCACGATAAAAAATCGGTATTGAAGGTCCAAATGATTACAATTATAGCATGTTATCCTTCACTTTAAAGACCTTGAATTTTTTTTTTTATATCATACTTGACAATGTACTCCCGGGGATAAGTTGCCCTTGATGGGACTAATGACGCCACGGAGAAAAATTGTATCGTGGTTCTGTTTTACAGCAATGATTAAAACAATGAAGTCTCATGATAATTGAGCCATAAATAAATCATTTTATGCATGATTTTCTCAAATTTTGTCGTGATTTTCTCGTATCGTATCATTATTTTCTCAAATTTTGTCAAATTTTATCTAATTTCTCCTAATGAAATACATTATACTTTTCACCATTCTATACATTCAATAAATCAACATTCTATACATTCAATAAATCACCATTTTTGCGTGTCGTGTCATGATTTTCTCAAATTTTGTCAAATTTTACTATTTTCTCCTAATGAAATGCATTATACTTTTGCTGTCATGTTAAAAAATATATATAATTTCGAATAAATTTCGAAGTATTCACTCGAATTTAAAAATGCTCTATAGTTCTAGAATTTTTATAAGCAAGCCGTATATAAAGTTTCGCGAAAATCTATTGATATTTGTGGCCGCTATGGTGTACACAAGAAATAAACTACAGACATACAGACAGACAGACAAGTAGACAAGCGGACATCACTCCAAAAATGGGAAACACGTATTCAGGAGGTCTCAAAATATATAGTTGAATCAAAATGTCGATATAAATATCTATGGTCGCTATCATGTACACAAAAAATCGACCACAGACAGACATCACTTCAAAAATAGTCAAAACGTGTTCAGAAAGCATCAAAATCTTGAATTCGAAAATATTCGCGATACTTTCCCTTTACTATGTTACATACTATGAGAAAGTAAAAATGTATACCAGTTTTCAGAAATTCCTGTTCTATACAAGCAATTAATCAGAAAGTTATGAGTACATTTCATATTTAGAATACAGTTGGAATTATAAGCTTAATGTTGATACCTTAAACAAAAACATGTTGTGCAGCTTTGGTAGTTGATGAGTAATGCTATGATATGAACATAAAGAGGATCTACATCAAGGTTTCTTGGAAGCTCCGCCGTAACTATTGGGCCTTTATGTTGGCGTCAACGAACGAAGAGGGATTGTGAAGGATGATACTTCTTGGCTGGACTAATAAGGCACATAAAAGAGGCCCACATTCACTGGTGCCAGTTGTTGTGGTTTGCTGAAAAAATAACTAAACATTCTAAATTTCAGATGGTTAAGTAAAACCATATAAATATGTATATCATACCATTTATTTTGCTTGCAAATATAGCTAATAAATGCAATTAGATACATTTCGAAAATGTATATTTTATTTATGTTGGTTTGCTGAAGAAAAAACTAAGCATTCTAAATTTTGGATGGTTAAGTTAAACCATATAAAAAATTAGATCGCAATATTTATTTTGCATGTAAGTGTACATAATACATGTAATTAGATGTATATTAAAAATGTATTTTTTAATTTTATTGGAGAGCCAATGTATTAATAAATGGTAATTTGTTGGTTGGCTGAAAAAATAACTATACATTCTAAATTTTGGATGGTTAAGTTAAATCATATAAAGAAGTAGATCGCAATATTTATTTTGCATGTAGATACCTAAGTGTACATAATACATGTAATTAGATGCATCTTAAAAATGCATTTTTTTATTTTATTGTATAGCAATTGTATTAATAATAAATGGTGATATGTCGGTTGGCTTAAAAAATAACTAAACATTTTAATTTTTGGATGGTTAAGTTAAAAAATATAATGAAATAGATCGCAATATTTATTTTGCTTGAAAGTATATGTAACAAATGCAATTGGATGCATTTTAAAAACATATTTATATTTTACTGTATAGCAATTTTAATAACAAATGGCAATATGTTGGTTTGCTGAAAAAATAACTAAACATTTTAAATTTAATATGCTTAAGTTAAGCCATATAAATAAGTATACCACACTATGTATTCTGCTTGTAAGAATCACTAATAAATGATATTAAACACATTTTAAAAATGTATTTTTTTATTTTATTGTACAGTAACTTTATTAATAAATGGTGAAATGCCTGTTGATTTTGAACGTTAACACAAAAGTGTTAAACTGCTGCAATAATAAAATAACAACACTTGTTTATAAACACTTTAATGTACAAAACATGATACATATCAAATCTAACATGGATAAATATACAAGGACACTATAATTGTAAATTAGAAAAAAATGTAAAAAAATAAATTACAACGTGAGAGGGAAAACATTGACTGAGTAGATTTCGAGAATATTCTGCGGTTTCTGAAACTCCGATAAATATCGAAAATGTAAAAATTTAACCGTATTCATGCAGTAATATCTTATTTTTCAGTAAAATGTTTGTTATTTAAATTGAAATATGGTCTAGATTTGGGCAAATAGAATCTGCAATGTTAATTGCAAGATCATAGTTTTGACAAAAAGTAATGAATATCTGTGAAGTGGATACAAAGACTTTTCTTGGGGCAAAAACTTTGAATAAATGGTCATGATTTAGAAATTAAAGTGTTACAGATTTAGGCAAAATTTTAGCTAATTATAATGTTTTGATCCGTCTGAAGATTTCTCTTAAAAAGAAATAATTCAAAATTGTCGAAGAGATATTGAAAATTAGTTAGAGGCAAATACCTTATCGGAATTTATATATATAAATTTTATTTGGTGTTAAAATAGTGTAAATAGCAAAATATACATAATAATACAAATAAAACATATCAATTATACAAATTAATAAAAACTAAAAAGTGTGAAAAATTAGTGGCAGCAGACATAACGGGTTATATTACATCTAATACAAACTTTTGTTTCATAAGATAAAAGTGTGTTTAGTTTCCAAATGCTCGAATGGCTGCTTGATATGTATAAAACAGATATATCTTCAAAGGTATGATTAAGTGAAATTTCAACTAAAGCGTTTAATTATTTGCAATATTTTCTAAATTTGCAGTTTCAGGTAAAAAAAAAGTAGCTAAAAGAATATTTAATGTGGAGGTTGTATATTTGTGGATTCCACCGGGTTCATAATTTATCTCTCGCTATACTATAGAAGCATGCAATTACTTGTTCTGTAGGATAAATAAATCCAGTTATTATTAAAAATGTAAAACTTCTTATTGGATTAAAATTTATCAGTAATTTGTAAAATTCAATATAGGAGCTGCATATTTATAAATCTCACCGGGTCTCAAAGTTCACGCCAGAAACTGTAGAAAATATGCAACAAGTTGTTCTGTAGAACAAATGAATCCAGTTGTTATTTACAAGCAGAAAAGTTCTTGTTGAATTAAAATGTATCTATAATTTGTAAAATTCAACGTAAAAACTGTATATTTATGGATAATACCGGCTTTCAAAATGTATGCTAAATACTGCAAAAATATGCAATTAAATGTTTTGTTGGATAAATAAATCCAGCTGCCATGTGGAAAGCTGAAAGTATACTTAATAAAAATTTAACAATAAACTTTTTTTTCCACTATTGTAGATCTCGAATAGTACTGGATGGAGTTAATTCGGTGCAGTTCTGTTCTTTTCCTACACACGATAGCTACTCTGATCTGGAACTGAATGTACTATAAGGATACATTGGACTTTTCATATTCAGGGAAATGAAACCGACTTTTATGGATCTGAAGGATTGAGAGAGAACTGCTCAGTAAGAATTGAGCCTTGTAAATTAAAGATAGTTCACTATAGGATATTCCATCAATGTATGTATTTTAAGAAAATCTATATTTTTCATTGTAATTAATTTTCATTTTTTGTAACACTTTGTTTCTAAATGAAAAATAATTGACTTCATATACATATATACATAATTCATATACATAATTCATATTCAAATTTTTCTTTTCAATAAAAAAATTACAAAAGGTTTTTATTATTATCTTTTAAAGCTTTTTGTCAAATTATTATTTTACATTTATTTTGCAGCACCTTCAAAACTGTTTAATTGGGATAACAGTATCGTGCAAAAATTTTAAATTTTACATTTAAGAATTGCAATAGCTTATTTTTATATTAGTGCAAAATAGCATTTAACAATTTTGAACATGGTATTGTGGGATATAACTTATTTAATTATCATGTTATCATTTTATTTATTTTGTTTTCCCACTGAGTTTTAAAGGATAATTAATGATCTACAACAAGTTGATATATATGTTTATTTTAAAAACAGTAAACATAGAATTCAGTTATGTATATCTAAAAAAATATGTTGACATAAATATTTAGATATAGAAGATAAAAATTCCGTAATTTATTTCTTACCTTGATCAAATAATGAATTTTGCATTGTTGAAAACTTTTGTCCAATAATTTCAAGTTAATGTTCTACAATAAGTTGATAAGTATATTTTTAGAATAATAAATATAGAATTCAGAACTGTATATCTAAAATAAATTCTTTGCATAAGTTATAAATATTCTGTAATTTATTTCTTACCTTGATAAAATAATGAATTGTGCATTGTTGGACATGTTTGACCCTGAAACGTAAAGCAACCATATTAAATGAATTACATACAAAAATTACATTAATTTAAACTCAACCCAACTGTATTTGTTTAAATACATTATTATACAAGACACACATAATTTGATTTATGCAGTGGTTTTAATGTTTGATGTAATATAATTTACTCTATTCAGTATGAAAAATGCAATTATGGTGTTGCATACTAATACGATATATTCAAAAGTATTTGGAAAAATCATTATATCCCTATTATCAAATATATATATTATCATATATAAATTTGGAATGCATAGAACTAGATATGTTCTTGTAATTTACCATTTATCCAGTTTGGAGAAGACCGTTTTTTCCTTTAATTTCACATTGTGTTAAGGCCATATCCAGGCAAGGGTCAGAAGGGACTAAGCTCCTAAGAGGTTAACTCAGTCCTTTTAATAAAATATACAATTTTTAGCAGTGATATGAAATTTTGTCTAATATGTCATCCAGATTTTATATAAAAATTTTATGAGATTTTTTTATAAAGTGTTTTTTTCTTACAGATTTTTTAATTTAGCTGAATGTGCACTTATACTGATGATCAATTTATTTATATATTTACTTTTAAAAAAATCTGATGTGGGCTACTTTCCTTATATAATGTAATGAATTTACTACTTTTACAGTTAAAGAAAATGTTAATCTTATAGTAGATACTTATATTCTTTCCAAGATATTGAATTTTCTTCTATTAGTCGTCATTTTCAATGATTTAGAGTCACTTTTATCAATTTCGGGAGATTTTTGTTAATTTGGCAACAATTTAAAATGTCGCCAAGTTGGCGACATTCCCCTAAATTCGTCGCCAAAATCTCGCCAAGCATTATGGACGGAGAAATAAGTTATTCAGCAGATAAATGACTATTGGTGTTCAAATACAAAAGTATTACTCAAAGAATCTTTTCTCGTGAATGGAACGAATTAGATCCACGAGAATGATGTCGCCAAATTTATCGCATGATATTACATATGGAAAATTAACATGTTTCTTAACAGTTAATAATTTTGTTTTATTTATGGAACTTTTTGATAAATTTATTTGAAAACTGTGCAATGTCTCGAGAACGGTTCGTGCTATCGTTCTAAAGTTTATATCAATCATTTTCTAAGTAAAAATTACATAATAAATGCCTATTTGCGTAACTTTATTAGCGGTTTTGATCTTTTGAAGATTTTTTCAAAATTTCACTCGAAATTTTAGGGGTGTTCTGAACATTCGATTGCGCATAAAAACAATAGGATTCCAGTGTTTACTGATTGTAATTTTTGTACCAAATTTCGTTTTAATCGGTCCATTCGTTCGTCAGTTATCGTCTCCACAGTCTCACTGGCACACACACACACACACACATACTATCACACACATACACACATACTTTCACACACACACACACACACACACACAGACATCACTTCAAAAATGTTTGATTCGTGATCAGGGATGCTTGAACCGTGCTCTCCCGTCGAAAACTCGAATTCGAATTTTCGACTTCGTCACAATACTTTCCTTTATACATTATGTATATAAGGAAAGTAATATGTATTTTTTTTTTTAAATTAATACAATAGTATTTGGATACTTTTGAATTACTGTGGAGTTCGCTGTTATACATTACAGAGTCAAAATCAACTGATAAGTTAATAATAAGTGATGAGTTAATATTAAGCGTTAACTTGTATTAACTTTCAGAAATTTTTGTCGATTAATTACTAGTAACATCTTACATTAACTTACATTAACTAGTAATAGCTTTGTTACTAGTTAATGAATGTTTTTATTAAAATGAAATGTGATTATTATATTGATATATAGCAGCTATAGCGATTTGTCTAATTATCTCTTAGCTTACAAAAAAGTTTGCAATTATTTGTTAATAATTTATATGGATTACGATATATAATATTAATTATTATGGTTAATAATCTTTAATAACTGTTATGGCTATTGGTTAACTGTGTTTTTGATGAGCCCCTCCTTTAAGAATACTGTGCCCTTCATCTCTGTCTTCGGCCCTGATTGTGTACTTTACACTGTAATACCCCCCACCCCCATCAATTATAATTGTTTGTAGGGATAAGAATGAACAGATGACTTAGAATCAGACCATTTCAGAATCTACAACTTTAACTTATCAAGCGTGGTTCGTAAAAATCGTAGCCCTAATTTCGTCATTGGATAAGGTAAACTTCTTCTGAATAACTTCAACTAGAGGAGTGGAAATATTCTTTTACGTTTTCTAAAGTTAGGACTGATTGGACTTCGATAATTGAAGCCACCTTTTTGTCACAACTTCTAATAAATTATAATTATTTGTGATAAAACTAGTATATCGCTCCATCCATGCAGAAACTAACATAGTTTTAGAAAAATGTATCTACTATTTGGTATGTAAACTGTTTAATGGAAATGAGTTCCAGATTCTGAAAAGAGAATAACTCGGACTTTTAATCAAACCGGCCAATTACAACTAACAAAAAAACATAACTGAAGAGGGAATATAACCGCCAATATTTGGTCGGTCAGACACTAGCCACTGACAATCTGAGAGAATTATCTATTTTGAACAGTTTACAACATAGTTGAAAAGTGTTTATGACTTTGGTCATTATGTCTGTCTGTCTGCCAAGTTGCACGATAACTGCCGTAAAAATGATTCTATCAAAATTAAATTTTAGTATGTTGCTGAGACGGTCTGTGGGACATATGCAAATGTAAATGAATAACATCACTCAAGTAGGTTTGGATACAACCCGTTTGAAAAAATGAAATATATTAGACCCTATGGGACCTAATTCTTCAGTCATTTTAATCAAATTTAAAATCCACAAATTTTTCCGAAAATTTTAGAAAATATTCAAATTATCCCATAAAATATTTGAAAAAAAATTCAGAAAAATATGTTCAGAATTTTTTAAATAAACATTAAGATAATAATTGCACTCATATTATATGAAGAGATCACATGACCCACTTCAAATTAAAAATTGGCATCTACCTTGTGTCAAAATCGTGATTTTTAAAGTTCTTTTTAATTTATATTTAGTGTTGCATGCGTCCTAAAACCACTTTATTTTTTATTCTTTTCTGTGCATCTATATATTGCGCCAACGTAATTACAATAATTTTTAGTTTAAATGGTCACCACACGTTGATTATTTCTACAAATAAGCCTAATTTCCACGTATGCAGAATATAAACACATCAAGCTGCAAAATGAGTTGTATAAGAATTGCTGAATTTCTTTAACGCAGCATTATTTAGCTCTGGAGTCTAAAATATAGCTGATATGAATGAAACATTCATTGATTTTCCATAGGGAAATAGACGATTCTATAGCATTACCTTTCTCGATAAAGTTTTGAGCATCGACTTAGAAAGCATGTTTTCCTCCATGGTTTGAAGTTTTTAAGTAAAGTAAATTATTGTAGTACTGTGATAATTTTAAATATATCGCTGCTGAATGAAAGGAATCGAAAAATGTTTATGAATGATATATTCACTGCTTATATAGAGAGAGCCAGACGATTTATATTTCCATAACGTCATTTGAATAAAGTGCATTTGTTTTCGATGAAATTAGCAAATATAAGAAATTATTATAGTATTGTGAAAAATTTAAAAATATCGCCGCTGAATGTATCGTGTTTTAGAAATGTTTAAATAAAATTGCATTGCATTTGGAAAGTGTTTCGTAATCAATGCTTTATGCATAATTAATATTTCTTATTCTGTTACCAAAAGAAATCGAAAATTCCCCATATTTGAATTCCAGATGCAAGTTTAACTTGTGTTCTGTTCTGTTCAAACTCCTTCTTCTTTTTTTTTCATAACGGGATAAAATGTTATTCGTCACAACTCTCCGAAAATTAAATCAGAGTCATCCTTTTGGAATTCATGCAATTCCACTGTCAGTATAAAAGTATATATATGACCTTAGTTGTCATCTACATTTAATTTGAAGTGTAAAATGACACAGAGTCATTGTTAAGAACACATATTTCAGTGGTAAATGAAACCCAACAAGAACTACCCTGCTAGATTACGATATACCGATTGATATATATGAGACGATAAAGTTTAGATCAATATTCGAAGTTGAACTTCATCAAACGGATGTGTATAGTTTAAAGCATGGTAAGGAACTGCATTTTGCACGATAAAATCATCACAACGCAGTAAGCTTCGAATTATCCAAAATATTTTGTTTATAGATCATATATACATGCAGTAGGTACAAAACCGTGAATCTGAGAATTTTCCAAGGTAACGCGAAATGTCAGATGAATCCATACTTACCGAAGATCGGTTGAAATCAATATTAGTTCGGACGACTCTGTGGTGAACAAGCTGTGCTGGTCTATAATTATTTCCTAAAGGAGCTTTGGGGTTACTCTGGTCCCCTTGCATGAGCTTCCGTAGGGCGTAAAGCTGAAACATAAAGTAAATGTTTACTATATTTTCGTATTAGTTAATATGAAGTGATATCAATTGGATTTAAAGAAACATATTTACCACGGAAGTGAAAATAAAGTAAAATTCTGTAATTCATGGAGAAATTAGATTTATTGGAGAAATAGTAACTGGCTCATTGCTATCTTGTATGTTTTGTAAAATTTATATATTGTACGAGTTATAACTACACCAAATATGAAAATTTTTGAAAAATAGTTTTTGTTCAAGATGTGATATCTTCAGATATAATAATTAACAAATGCAACTTAATTTACCTTCAAAATGAAACTTTTAGTCACGGTGTCTGTTGCTTTTGCATTTTTAAAATTAAAATATATGACATCTGCAAATTACATAAATATAAAGTTACATATATTAGTGTCTAGCACATATGTTAACGAGTGTGCTGGCACTTCAGTTACATAATTTCGTTCTATGCATTTCACATACTTTCCATGATTTGATTTCGTACTCTTCTTCCTAAGATGTTTGCATCAAAAAAAGTAACAGAATATTACAACGATATAGAATCCGGTTCAATTACCTGCTGTTTAGTAATATAAATTGGTCTGTTCATTAGGATCCAGGTCACTGTCTCATGGCATCCTGGCATGGTCGTTGAGCCGTCGTATGTCATGTAATTGTCTGTACCAGGAAGTACTTCACGCACAGAAAGAGATTTTAATTCGACCTGTTGACCTGAAGTAAGAAAATAAACAAATTGGAATGTATTTTCAGTCAATTAATATGGATTAACATATATCTATCCCAGAATTTAATTTAGACCTCACCCATTTAAAAAGAATAAACATTACAAATCTGTTTAAATTATGATTGTATGTGCTTAACTGGAAACACTGGCTTAACAGTTGCGGCACATTCGGGAGTGTTTCTCTTTTGACTGTACTATATATAATACATTACTGGTCACTACTTGACGTCGGCGACTACAAGTTGATTTATTAAAATGTCGTTCTATAAAAAACGCCGCCATTAAAAATTAATCATAAGGGACTTAGACTTCTGCTCCTACATGTTGTAGAATTGCGCTTATATTTAACCATTGTTCCCAAATAATGCTTAAAAAACGTAGACAGCTACTCTTACAAGTTATATAAGTAGTAGAATTACATTTATAATTAACTATTGTTCCCAAATAATGCTTGAGGTACATAGGTTGCTGCTCTTACATGTTGCTCAAATAGTTGAATTACGCTTATACTATTTAACCATTATTCCTAAATAACGCTTAAGCCACTTAGGCTGCTGCTCTTACAAGTTGCCCATCTAGTAAAATTGCTTACAATTAACCATTGTTCTCAAAAATTGCTTAAGACACTTAGGCTGCTGCTCTTACACGTTGCCCAAGTAGTAGAATTGCGTTTATAATTTACCATTGTTTCCAAATAATGCCCGAGTTCCATCCACCCGCAACGTTTCCAACATAATAAATCCTCGGTTGTGTGATCTAAATTTTAAAAGCCTCTCACTAACTCACTTAGCCCCCAAGAGAGCTGTAAGAAACTCAGGGTTTTTTTCGTAGCCGAATGCTCGCCATTTTGCTCGGGAAACCCCGAGGTCATACACCTTCTTAGGCTCAGACCTCCAACTTGGAAGCTGAGGAAAACAAAGTGATAAACTTCCCTCAGATTTCCACGAAATCACGCCATTTCACTTGTCATCGTGTTATGGAGGTTGGTGGTCCTTGGCACCAAAGGGCCTGAGAACATTCCTAGTCCTATCTGGGGTGGTCTCGGGATTAGGCCCTGATATATACTCGGTGCAAGGCACGCAACGGAGAGACGCTTAACATCTTGACGTGAAACAGGTCGACGATTTCGACTCGTCGACTCGTGGCCGATTTATACAGCACTTGTTGTATATTCCCATCATGTTTACTCAATTTCAATAAATTTTGATTTCTTTTACCTAATTTTGACTTTTATCTAAAATTGTCTGGAACGTTGCCTGATTTCTTCTTTATCATCTCATCAAAATCCCAGGATTCGATACCTATGTTATCCGAAGAGACGCTATACACTTAGTCGATGCGTTCCGAATGGCATCGACAGCCTAATTAAAGTATTTTTTTATTTAACGAAGACAACTTATCTGAGCACTCATTAGAACACGCCGGAGGTCAACGACCGGACAAGAGCAGACTTTCGGAGCACCCGATAAAAGATTGCCTGGCCTTCCATCCAAGCTGAGTCCCGCAAAGCCCTAAGCGGAGTCCCTCAACGAAATGACAGCACCGACGGAACCCGACACAACAACGAGAAGCAAACAGATGCAACAGACCCATAAAGAAGGGGTGAGTGACTCATTTTATTTTGATTGTTCCTTATTTAAATTTCGGGATCTCGTGATAATTAGGGGGAGTTAGGAGATCTTTTGACCGAACAAAAGATATTCAGGAAAATTGGTTAGCCAAAGCTCGGAAATTTTAACTAATGATATTAGGATTTAATTTTAAGTGAAAGGAAAAGAAAGTATTGTATATCATGCTTGATGCATAGACATTGTATTCAGTATATTTAAATGCTAGGAGTGTATATTATTGTCATGTAATTCATTTTGGAGGTCATTTAAGTGGTAAGCAGTTTGAATACGGGAAATACAGACTCATTAAGAGACTGGTGTAGAGGTAGTTAATAATTTTTTTTGTTTGAACAAATATAGTTATAGTTTAACTCAAAATGGCATTTTTGGCAAAGACTCGAAATGCGGATTTAGCTAAATTGGCGTGGAGTCGGTCCCTCAAAATTTAAAGATAGTGAAATTAAGGAAATAAATTTTAGAGAGCGCGGATTATGAGGAGGAAATGGTAGAAGGAATGTTGACCGTTATATTAAATTTGGAACAGGAAGAATAACAGAATAAACTGCAATTGGAGAGAGAGCGCGAAGAAAGGGAGGAAGTTAGGCAACGGGAACAATTCGAAGCAAACTTAAGGTTTGAAAAGGAAAAAATAGAACTAGATAAATTTAAATTAAATTTAGAATCACAGGAAAGGATTGAAGTAGAAAGGTTAAGGGCACAGGAACGCGGCAATACAGATAGTCCAACGATCAGTGTAGAGAAGGGAGCGCCCATGAGATTCCGAACGGTGGAAGAAACGGTCCGTATAATAAGATTGTTAACGGTGAAGGTACCGACACAGGCAGACCAGTGGGCATATTTCTGTACGAGTTTAGAAAGAGCGTTCGCTTCAGAAAACGTGCCGATGGAATTTAGGGCAACGATCCTTTTAAATTTATTAGGGGAAAAAGCAGCAAACTTGTTACCGCAAGTTTCAGAGGAACAATACGGGAATTACGCAATAGTGAAGTGAGTAGTGTTGGAGAATTTCTAACCGTCACCACAAGTGTGCCTGGAAAAGTTCAGGAAGGCGAGTCGTCGAACTGACGAGAGCTTCTTGCAGTTCGCGAATCGAGCTACGTCCATGTGGGAATATTATTGTAGTCTGAAGGGGGCTAGGGACTTCGAAACCCAAAATCATTTGATAATAGCCGATAAAATGACCCAGTGCTTGGACGTAGAAACGTATGCGCACATAGACATCAGACACGGAGAAGGCTGGTTTAGGCCAAGGGAACTGGCGAAGAAATGTGATATGTATTTCGCGGCCAGGGGTAAGTCCTATGCGGCGTCTGGACAGGGGACGGAAAAGTCCAGTATGTTCACAAGGGAGGAGCGTGACCAATCTCGACCTGAGGGCGGAAAGGCACGACAGTTTAATGGAGGACCCAAAAGGGGGGGCAAAGGGGCTTATGTTTTGGATGCGGCTCTAGGAACCATTTAAAATGGGACTGTTCTGAAACGAGGCAGGGGAGAGCGAATGGTTTAAGGGATAGATGCGCAGCTGACCAGAGGGAGGCTCCACGAGCTACTGACCCCAGAGGCGTAGCCAAGGTGGATGCTATAGGGGTGGTTTATCCAGAGGATACGGAAAGGAAACCGCTTTGCAGTGTGGAGAGGGTACCGGTGAGAGTCAATAATAAGATGGCGTGGGCTCTAGTAGACTCAGGCGCGGAGATCACGGTTGTGAGGAGCGACCTGGTGTCAAGTGAGTCGTGGACGGACGAGGCGGCGATATACTTGCAAGGAGTATTCGGGCCGGCCGTAGAATGTCCGGTGATAAGTATCCCGTTGAAATTGGTCAGGGAGGAGAGCGATAGTGCGCCCCAGCATGAGATTATATGCGCGGTAGTACAGAATATGGCGAAGCAGGTACTATTACCCCCGCAGGTGAAAAGATTATTGGAAAGGAATCTGGTAGAAAGAGAGGGGCAAGCGCCGGCTCTACGGAGAAAAACGGACTCGCGGAAACGGGCATGGAGAAAGCCGAAACGGAATTCGAGTAATTCGAATTCTAACCGTATTCGAGTTAATAATAAGAAATCTTTCAATTTATACGTATTCACTTTGTTAACTTTCTCTACCTTCCATTTAATTCAGACTGAGTTTTTCTACGACGACAATTCCTGTTTAATATCACTGGGTAATCTTGATAATCTAAGGTAATTTGGAAATTCTGGGGTATTTTTTTAAAATAACTTAGAATTCGGCAAAATGCTTTAAAATTTTCCCTTGATAACAGTCATTTCCAGACGTGCATATAATTTAAGATTTAATTTCGAAACACAGAATTCGCATTGTAAATCCCAGACACGCTTATATCAGACAGACATATATACACATATTCTTATCCTTATATACACATATCCTTATACACATCATTATACACACATATGGTCAGGCTCATTTTAATAATGGAGAGTTGACAGTCAATATTTAAAGTATTTGAAGTATTTTAATTATTAACTACTTGTAGTTTACAATGAAATATTCTCAGATCGAACCTGCAGTTAAGCTTCATTTAAAACTTCATTTCTGGTATATATCTGGTTTGTATGCATTTCATTAGAATTCTTCTAGCGTCTGCAATACCAATTAAAATTTTGTTTAATATCCATCGCAGCACTTTAACTGTAGCGTTAAGTAAACGACATTATTAATTTTCCGTTATTTGATAATGATTCGCTAAGCGTCTTCTCACTTTTTAGAAAATACAACTGATGATATATTTAAAAAAATCGTACTCTGACAAAGAACAATTATAAGTAAACAGTTGCCAAGAAGATTTTTTAAAAGACTTTTACTAGATGTTTAAACTACTTGGTCATTGAAAGTTTATTAATATGATTAATTTCTAAAATTAAAATGAATATACATTTGAAATAAATGAGTATATTTTTTTAAAATAACATTTCATCAGCCCCCTCTCCCCTTATATTTTATTACGAAAATACTGTAAATAATTTTTCAAACTTGTCAACTAACTTAATTTTCATAAATATATATTTAAAATCGTACCGTCAACAAATAAGTTTTAATTAAATATTTTTCGCTTCAAATATTTTGAGATGATTTTAAATTCAAAATTAAACATCTTTTAACCATCCCACATGTATGATTATTATGAAATACAATAACAAGAGCAGTATCAAAGATAATAAAATATTTAGCTAAGCAAAAATTAAAACAAAATAATTCGCAATGACAACATATTTGAGAAAACACTAAGATAAATTAAAAAAATATATTTAATTTATGAAGAATTATTTACCCCTCTTTGGAAATTTATTAATTTTACACTTAGCGATATAAATCCTTTTATAACTTTGCAAAGCCTCAGAACGTTATACATAAATGTGTTCTTTAATCTTAATAATTTGGAATTTGGAATTAAAAAATGCCACAAACTATTAGTTTTAATTAAAATAAACACATTAAAGAAAAACATTTCTAAAACAGCTAATGCATTTCAACCCGTATTTTTTTAATTTTTTTTTTTACTTTTTCTGAAATTTAAAATAAAGGAACATTTTGATGCACGACCTGAAATAAAAGAAAGAGTATTAACCGTTAATTAATAAGAGGAAAAATTATCTTGATGTTTTCTAAAGGATTTAAAGTTTTAACATTCGTGATTTGAAAGATTTTTTTCTTCCATTTCAACATATATGAGTTTCAGTTGTCCAACCTGACAAAACCGTAATTGATTGTGGGCTGCATAAAATATGTTTTCCAGATTTTGAAGTATAACGTACGACTTGCTTTCGGTGTATTATTTACTTTAAGCGGTATTATTTACTTGTAGCAGAATACAATATTTCTTGAAAACCAGTGACTTTAAATAATCTATCGCCCTACCCGAAGGTATATGGAGAAACAGTCATCGTCGCTGTGATAGCGCATCCGTGCAATACCCTATACGAGCGGTCACCAATTCACCACAACGACCCCATTCGCACCACCCTAAGTCGAGCGCGCAAATGGTAGGAAAAAACAGAAAAAACAGCGATCTGTTGAGGATCCCTGTTGCGTGGATCTTTGCCACACGTCCCGTCAGGACGCTTAAGTCATTGTTAAAACTCATTTTCCCAATCGTGAATTAATCTCGACACTGGCCGTATCGTATTATGCAATATAAAAATCAGATACTCTAAATGAGAGGAAAATAAGCCGAGCTAAATTTAAAATAATAAAAAAATTATTTTCAGTGATTAAAATAATAAAATGTAAAAAAAACAAAACAATTAACAGTCTATCTTAAAATAAAATACATAATATATTTTCACGTACTTAAGTTATTTCGAACAGTATTAGCTTCCACATCTAATTTCATTTAAACAATATTATCTCCCATTATACAATATTAACACTCACAAATATACATCATTAAACACATAATAACTTTCCCTCCGAAAATGTAATTAAAATTATATGCTTAAATTTAAGTATTAACCCATTTTATTCAAAATGTTTTGTCTGATCACTGAATGTCGAGAGAGAGAGAGAGAAAGACTTATATACCAAAAAGGTACGTAAGTATCATGCGTAGGCCTACCTCGGGTCTTTCACGGAGGTCATGGCGACCGGGTGGTTGCCCAGGGTTCTCGACATCACAGCAGTTCTTTGGAGCCTGTTGACTCTCAAAAATGAAAATTCAAGTGTCGATACTTTTTCAAAATTCTAACTATCTCTCGACCATCCCAAAATTGTCAACTCCTACATTTTGGCGCCCCTGCTTCCAACTGGATTCACATGGTCAGCAGAGGGTTGCACCTATGTCTTATTGGATAATGTCATATTAGAGATTTAATGAAAGGAATTAATGTCTCAGATGGCCCCGCTTCCCACGATCTCAAGGCGCACGTGCACCCAGGGGCGGTCAAGAGGTCAACTTTATTGTTGGCCCGCATTTCGGTGTCCTCTGTAATTTCAGCACATCCGTTCACGGAGCGAAAGGGGCGCTGATTTTTTTCCGCTGCAGGTGGGTGGCTAGGGATACTTGCATACACTGCTTAAAACACACAGGAACCATCCGTAGCTACGTGAAAAGCATTAACAGTACATGTTACTGCTTCGTAGCGGCGAGTTATAGCTGGAGACTATGTTGATAGACTGTGTTTTAACTTTTTATTTTAATTATATATTATTCGAAATAAATACATAATTCTTATCCTTGTAAATAAAGGAATATAATTCATTTATGTATTCGGTAATTAACGAATATAATTCGGTTATTATTGTGAAGGAACGTAATTTTGTTTGGAACGTAATTTTGGAACAGAATGTTGCTGCGACTGGTGTTTCAGTACAACCATATTGTTCAGGTTAGGCGTATCATATATATCTCTCCACATCAGAAGATATTCTATTTCAAATGGGACTGAAATAAAATGCCAGCACATCTGTCATTTAACTTTAGCCCAGATAGACTTATCTAAGCTGCGTGATTTCAGGGAACAGTGATATTTTCTTTCTCCCTCCATAACGGGATTTCGCTGGGGTTTTTTTTTTTAATCATTTAGTATCCACGATTATAGTGTTTATTGTCTGAGGTTTTTAAATACTCTTGACTATAAATGTTAAAATCAAATTTGATTTAGGAAATCATTAAATTGCTGCAGTTTTGACATGTTTTATACATTTGGAATGTATCTAAGTGAATCATAAATAAAATTTTAACAAGAGACAAAGTGAAGATTGGGGATATGGGTTTTAATTGTCTTACGTATTTTCATTTATTTATATACACTATTTAAAATAGAGTATTATGTTTAGTGTATTTTCCCACATATAGCGGCTCTGAATCAGTCTTACTTGAAAACACAGAGCAGGGGTACCACAGTGCTAACAAATTTGTACAAGGTTATTAAGTATCTTTTCCTTGTGATTCAGTTATTATATATTATTTTACTTGTAACTTGCTTAAAATATACATCATGACACTTTTTATTTGCAAATTTTGGTCTATGGCTTTATATCTCCATAAATTCTTTTATTGCGGTTTGCCACTGCTGCTTTCAAACGGTGCATAATACTTCGTCCCTCACTAAGAATTTCAATCCAGATGAAAGTGTATTCACACAGGATCTAGTACTTGAATTCGGTTTAAAAGTTTTCAAATTGATGAACGTCATGGAGAGACAAATCTATACAAAAGACAACTATACACTCATGTCCAAAAGTTAATCATAATTCGTAAAATGTGAAAAATGTGGAGTTAATATAGATACAATGGTTCACAATCAGTTGTAGAGAATCGTGTGACGAAGGTAAATCATTGTGCATATGCAAAACAGTTCAGTCGACGTCGACATGCGCAAAGCACCGGCACATGTCGGGGCGACTATAAAACGGTATCGAGAGGCATGGCCAGTTGAAGCAGAATTTGGCAATTGCCGTGGCACGGAGAGTTGTTAACAGTCAAAGGACGGAAGATGTCACAAAGATGCCAACTGGACATGTTTTTGAAGGGACGAATTATTGGAATACTGAAATCCTCTCGATCCCAAACCGAAGCGTCTCGACTTCTGAATTTTCCTCAGGGTGTGATCTCCAGACTGTGGTAGAGGTTAAAAGCCACAGGATATGTTTCCCGACGACCAGTACCAGGTCGGCTAAGAGTAACAATCGCTCGGCAGAGACCAATTTTTTTTATAACTACGCGACGTCCGAGGAACCGTTCTGCCAGACAACTGTGTTCAGCTCTAACAGCCGCCATAGGAGTCACTGTTTCGAGACAAACTGTTTACAGGAGACTCAGATACGTTGGTCGCTATGCTAGACGACCAGCAGTTTGCATCCTCCTGACGTCTGCACGGAAACGAGCGCGTTTACAGTGGAGTTTGAAACATCGGCAGTGGAGTGGACATCAGTGGGGCAATATCATGTTCAGTGACGAGTCCAGGTTTAACCTGAAAACTGATTCTCGTCGTACCACGGTCTGGAGAGAACGTAGAACGCATTTTCACCCAAGAAACGTCACGGAAAGACATCGATTTCCGTTTGGAGGGGGGTCATATTCTGGACAGGCATCATGATGGACGGCCTCACTCACTTCCACATCTTTGACACGGGGTCGGTTACCGTCGGTTACAGAGACGAAGTCCTTGAGCCTACCTATCGATTGTTTCGAGGTGTTGTTGGTCCTGATTTCATATTCATGGTTGATAACGACCCTCCTGACCGTGCGTCCTTGGTCGACGATTTCCTTCAAACTGAAGATATCCAGCATATGCAGTAGCCTTTCAACTCTCCTGATCTGAATCCAATAGAGCATGTGTGAGATATGCTCGGGAGACACCTTTATGCCCTTCGCTACCCACTAAGCTCCGTTTCGAGATTGAAAACTGCTCACCGTGAGACTTGGAACTCTTTGAGCACAGAACTAATCCAAACCCCCATTAAAAGTATGAGAAATCGTTGTGCAGCATGCGTGGCTACTCGATGTTCCCACACACCGTATTAAACTGCAGCATCACATTATTTTATTTATTCTGTTTCACTGAGGTTGACTCGCGTATTGTGACCCTTTTTTCTTTCAACCCTTTTCTTTGGCGAATAAAAGTCGTTATTATCCCTGCTTTGCATTGTTTTCTTCTTCTATAACCCTATTACACCCACATACAGCATCCGGCCATCCACCTTGCTGCTCTAAGTCTTCGGACGAGTCGGCTGGCCTGGGCTTTCGACCCACATACAGCATGTCCTTCCATTCCGATGTAGATTTCCTAACATATTCACATAAACAGCAACAATTATTAACCTTTAGACGTGAGTGTAGTTTGGTGTATATAAAAAATTCGCTGAAGTAGCTGTCAAATATAATCGAAAATTAAAATACTGCAGAATTCCGATTATCTGAGTCCGCATAATTCGAATTTCCGTATTATCTGAGTTTGCTCTTTCGTTACTCACTCATCACTTTTCTGATGAAATTGAAAAATCCACATCCGTGCAGTCATGAACATTTTTTTCAATGAACCGTAGGAAGAATATGAATATGATGATATAATATTCCCGTATATGAATATAATATTCCCGTCATAGGACTAATGAAAAATCTCACAGTTTTAAAATATATTATGTCATAAGGCATTTAATGATGGATGAATAAATATCGAGTGAGAATGAAGACGCAATTTTGAAGACGCAATAATGAAATTTTAAACTTAGGTGCCCTATTATAACATAAATAGGAAAAATGCAAGTTTCGAAAGTTGATAATGATCAACATTATCAACTATTTTTAAAAACCTGTGAAAAAATTATTATAAAACAGCTTGAATGCAACACGAGTAGTTTGAACTGATGTAGTGTATAAGATAAATGAAGGATATAAGAAAATAAATCGTTTTAGGAACTAAAGAGCTACATTCAATAAAAAACTTCGTCCAAATTAAGTAAAAGAGTTCAGTTTATAAATGACTACGAAAATTAAAATAATAAATTAGCAGGAACATTCTTACTGTCTACCCAGTCTGTAGCGATAAGCATAAGCGACACCCGTCCCACCCAAAGGTTTACGGAAAGAATGATCCATTATCACGGCAGCAATTCTGCCCCAACAATCATACAACCATGGCACAGCCACGCAGGCGAAGCCACCCTCACGCCCAAAACCAACACCAGTAAAGCCGAACCCCCGCCAGTCCGCACCAACACCAAGGGCACCAAGCATGCCACCGGGAGACCGATACCGACAAGAAACCATGCAGCAGCAGCCTGTAGCGGTAAATCTAACAGCAGAACAACCATGAAATTTGGTACACAGGTCCCTCAGTATTTCTCATATTTTCGAATTATATATCAGTTATTTTATGTTCAACTCCAATTTAGACCGATATGCACACAAATCGATTCACTAGCGATCTAAAATTGTATCGCAGTTTGCCGTCCTAACGTCTTTAAAAAGATCGAAGAAAGTTCTTTTCAGCAATATTTCTTCTTCTTCGACCCAGATCGCCCGACCTACCATAAAGTGTAAAGTATCTGTTTGAACGGCAGGGAAAGGAAGTGCCACACAATTTAGATCGGAACCCAGAGGGGGAGGCATCCACAGGGATCGTACCCCTACAACCAACCCATCGGAAGGACTTATCCACATGTCCACATGTTTCATGTCTTCCCGGCCGTCCAAACAGTTACCTTACACCTTTCTGGTAGGTCGGACGGTCTGGGTCTCATCAACAACATGTTTCATGTGATCGTACTTCACGTGAACACGGCGATAGTTTAGGTAGAGGTAACTTTGATCTTTCGAGAGCAATCCGCACTCGCTAACCGCTGAACTATCAGGCCACACCAGCAATGTTTGAACCGAATCCGTAGAATAATTCCTTCATATTTATTTTTTTACATATACTTCGAAATTTGCATTTTTTACCTGATCTATATATCGCCATATCCCCAAACGAAGATTACCGCATTTCTATAATTTAGTTCAAACACACACACACACACATATATATATATATAAAATAAATTTTAGAAATTTGATATTAAATCAATTATCACGACACAAATTGCTAAATTTTCAGTTTATAAGTTCAGATAGATGCAATTGTGATCGCTATTTTTTGAGAAAGGCTATCAGGGTAAGTTATCTCCCTGATTTTTTTGGTAAGAATTGTATCTCATTTCTATGTCTTAACTGTAACCAAAACTGAAAAGCAATTTGTAGTAGAACATCTATATCGGACTTATTTTAATCATTGTTTAAAATTGTGGCTTGTGTGGTGCAGAATATTACCATAGATGATCGAGTTTGAAGTTTTGATCTACTTGCTACTTTGTCGACAAATAACTATTAAGTTATCTACCTTGGTTTTGTAAATGAGTCATGAAAAATGTTATTTGTCAATTATGGGTTGAATGATAAGACATGGAGGTATCCTGTCATATTAAATTAGTATTGTAGAGAGTAGATGAGATCTGGAATGTTTCGAGTATTTGTGGCTTGAATGTACGTGTGTGAAAATGCATGAGATACCGAAAATAAAAATCGATTTAATTTGCTATTAAGTTTAGGGATAATGTTGAACTGCGTGTAACTGATTGATTATTGTATGTACGGGTTTATAATCTTGTGGGTTATGGCAGTATTTGCCATATTTTGGTTTATATTTTCAGTTTATAAAAATAACCAAATAGATAATAATTTCATACATTATATTTTATCGGTTTCTAGGGCAGTGATTGGGGTAATATTAAGCTTGTTTCTATTTTCAAATTTATGTATAAAACAATCACTTAGATAATGATTTCATACGATAGTTTTTTGAAAGGGTGGAACTGTTTCATAAACTTCTGTAATTTGTAGTTTTATGATGATGAATTTTGAGTTTTAAATGTTTTTATGTGAGGGTATTTTATATTTGAGTGGGTACTTTTATTGTAAAATTTATCATTTTGATTTTAGTGAGTGTCATGTTGGATTATGTATGTAGAATATCGGCTACCGGGAGCGTTTGGCCATGGCAGTAAAAGATTTAACCGGAGAGTTGGGGGTCGCTCCTCCCCCCGGACGTATCTTTATGGTTACTCCTTTAACAACTTTACGAGTAATTAGTTACTTCTCCTTTTGGCGAGATCATATATATATATATATATATATATATATTCAGTTCGGCAGAGGAAACTGATATATATATATATATATATATATATATATATATACATTCAGTTCGGCAGAGGAAACTGATTGCGATAGAGGGGTACTTTGCATCCGGGGAAATGTTCGAAGTGTATTACATTTTTTCTTCTTCTTTACGGGGACAGGAAACGTCCTGAAGCCATTTAGTTCCTTTCGTGTTTTTATAAGCGCTCAAAATGAAGTAATGGAAATATAAAAATCAGGTTGCTTGCGGAAAATATAGGTAACTGATATTTTCATTCTTAGATTTGGAGATTAATTAGTGAGACTGGTTGTAGTTGAAAACAAGCGTTTTGGAAATTGAGTACTGTTACCTGTGTCGGTAGTATTTATGTACCGGACGCTTAATTAGGACTCAGGCAATGCCGCGTGATACGTTCTAGTAAGAAATATATCTTCAAAAATCAAGATTATTGTTATAATTACAAAAACAAAATGTAGTTGGAGTAAAAATATGCTGGACAAAAAGAAAATAAATATTAGTCGAAGGCTTATAAATGATATTTCAGAAAAAAATGTATTTTTAGCCCAGCAATACTGACCTTGGACATTAAACATGCAAACTTTATGTATAAAACAGTCACTTAGGTAATTATTTCATACGATAGTTTTTTGAAAAGGTGGAATTGTTTCATGAACTTCTGTAATTTGTAGTTTTATGATGATGAATTTTGAGTTTTAAATGTTTTTATGTACGGGTATTTTATATTTGAGTGGGTATTTTTATTGTAAAATTTATCATTTTGATTTTAGTGAAGTGTATTGCATTTTTTCTTCTGCTTTACGGGGACAGGAAACATTTAATCATTACCTGAAATCATTTAGTTCCTTTCGTGTTTTTATATGCGCTCAAAATGGAGTATTGGAAATATAAAAATCAGGTTGCTTGCGGAAAATATAGGTAACTGATATTTCCATTCTTCGATTTGGAGATTAATTAGTGAGATTGGTTTTAGTTGAAAACAAGCGTTTTCCTGTGTCGGTATTATTTATGTACCGGACGTTTAATTAGGACTCGGGCAATGCCACGTGATACGTTCTAGTAAGAAATATATCTTCAAAAATCAAAATTATGGTCATAATTACAAAAACAAAATGTAGTTGGAGTAAAAATATGCTGGACAAAAGGAAAATAAATATTAGTCGAAGGCTAATAAATGATGTTGCAGAAAAAAATGTACTTTTAGCCCAGCAAAACTGACCGTGGACATTAAACATGCATACGATTTTTCAATAATAAGCTATTTATTACCTTTGTAAATAATATGTTGCAGTTGACTCGTTAATAAACGTAATTCCATATTTGAGGGTTCGCCAATCTGAAAAAAATATTTAAAATGTCAATAACATTTTCAAATATAAAATTATAATGACAAATTAACTGGAGTTCGACTTGGCTCGACTATCTCACTCCAGAATCAATTTTTAAGTAGTTCGTGATTTTTTTTTTCTTTTCGGAAATTTTACAAGAAAAGATTTGAAAAATATGCATCGTTGGTCTAAATGATCGCAATTGCAGCGCATTACCTTTTATTTTAAAGGGCTTGAAAATTTATTTCAGTTGTTGCGAAGTTTGTCTCGGATGCCTGAAATATTAATTGCTGTTGAACGTTCTTGAGACACCAATTATGTTTCAATTTTTAGGAAAACAATATAATGTCCATTCCTAATTATATTTCTGAATTGGTCTTTCTTGAAAGTTTCTCTATTACTTTTCAATATTACCCTTTAGTTAATGATCATTGTCCCTTCTTCCATTCTGCTGCAGATATTTTTTAATTCTTTTCATTTCGATTGTCTTCATCCTTTTCTCGATTATTTGTCTACCTTTCTCCGATTTTTATCTATTTTTCCCCGCTGCTTTTTGACGAAGTTATATCATATGTCCACCGAAACCCGTTGGTTTCTTCATATTTGAATTTCACTTTTATCCGTTTGTTATTATAGGTTTTCTGTCACTGTTATTTATTTTATTTATTTTTATAGCCGAAAACGCATTAAGGTTTCTTTTCTTAATGTTGTTTTTAAGTTTTATCTCTATGTTGCTGTTTCTATTTATTCTATTTACGGTTCACTTATCGCTATATTTTCTTTTTTTTCTTCTACAGTTTTGTCCGTTAGTTATTTACCGCCTGTCGTTTTGGTTTTTTCATCTTTCTTTTTATTCCAGGGCGATTGCAACTTCTTTGACTCTCTCGCACTTCTTGTCCTCCATGAAGAAGAAGGCTGTTATTTGCCTTTAAAGCTAGTAGAACAGTTTATTTTTTTATTTAATGTTGTATGCACACACTTTTTATTTATTGTGTTTTATTGCGGCAGTTTTTGAATAATTTTTTGATTAACTACCATATCATTTTATTGTCTGATTTCCAAATGAATGACAAAAGAAAATGTTCTTTTAACGGATTAGCTCCAATTTGCTATTTAAACAAAAACAGCTAATAAATAAATGACGTTTTTATTTTTAGTGATTAAACATGCGAATAACATTTTAATTTCTTACGTTTTTCCAAAAATAATAACATCCGTTACACTTAAAATAATATTTTGTGTCAAAGGACACATGAAATGGATACCTGAATCATTAAAGCCACTCCTACTAATCCTTGTGACATCTGTGAGGCTTCTGTCATATTTCCGTATAAATCAGAGTTATATCCATATACCTGAAGCTGTAAGAGGAATGTGGTAAGTTATGAGTCAAATTATTTAAACAATTCAAAACAAATATATCACTTTTAGGCATTTTACAGAACAGAAAACTACAATTTAGGCAAAAGCCGCGTATCTTAATGCATTATAATTATAAATTTATAAATTAAAAAAATATAGTAAAATATCACAGTTTTAAGTACTTTGTCGGAATTATAATTTTTCAATTTGTCCAACTGCCCGTCATATATTTTAAGTGCTAAGAAATGAATTTAGTAAAACTATTGAATCTAATCAAGACGAATTCATTGAAAATAAAGTTTCTGGGAAAATAAAGATAAAGAACATTTCTTTTCCAAAATATATTGTCATATATAATCTGTGAAATGTTATGTTTAATATTATTTCTATATTTCATAAAAACAATCACACAGGTAAAATTTCACAGTTACCTTACACCTTTCTGATAGGTGTGACTGTCTGGGTCTTAACAACAACAACGGGTAAAACTTCAGTCTGAACATAAATTGTTAAAGAATTTCATTTTACTTTCGTTAACTATGTGCGTATGCCTTAACATGTAATAATATAGCTACTGATAATATTGTTTTATTGCAGGCCATACGACACCTGATTGTACTTCTAGGCATTCCTAATTATATATTATATAGGCATTCCTAATATATTATATAGGCATTCCTAATATATTATGTAGGTATCCCTAATATATTGTATAGGCGTTCCTAGTATATTATATAGGCATTCCTAATATATTATGCAGGTATTCCTAATATATTATATAGGTATTCCTAATATATTTTGTAGGCATCCCTAATATATTATATAGGCATTTCTAATATATTGTATAGGCATTCCTAATATATTATACAGGCATTCCTAATATATTATATAGGTATTCCTAATATATTATGCAGGCATCCCTTATATATTATATAGGCATTCCTAATATATTATATAATCATTCCTAATATATTATATATGCATTCCTAATATATTATATAGGCATTCCTAATATATTATATAGGCCTTCCAAAAATATTATAGAGGCACCCCTAATATATTATATGGGCATTCCTAATATATTATATAGGCATTCCTAATATATTATATAGGCAGTCCTAATATATTCAGGCATTCCTAATATATTATACAGACATTCCAAATATATTATATAGGCATTCCTAATATATTATATAGGTATCCCTAACTCGATTAAAAAAATTCAAAGCATGAAAAAGTAATTTAACTTTGTTCCTGTAGTTGCCCTGTCTTTATATAGAATAAAATACCCGGTAGATTTCAATGAAATTTTCAGTAAATGAGATTTAGTAAAGGGAATTATTTCTATTTATGTTTTATGTTTCTATACCTGCCAGCGACACAAAGGAAATAAAATTCTTTTTTTGTCTGACTAAAGACATCTTGTAAATCAGAAGCGGTTTAATTGAGGCACATATTTTCAGCAGTCCCTTAAATTTATTTGGAACAAATTTATAATTAAAATATTTCACATTTGAAATATTTAATTAATTTTACTTCAATATTATCATGCACATAATCGCATATTTCTGCTAGTAATAAATAACTAAATGCTTTATTATGTATATTTACGCCATATTATACGTATTTCGCGTGAGTGTCGACTGTGAAATTATGAAAAAATTTGAGGAATAAAATATATAAATCATTTATAAATATCATATTTTAATGAGCGTCCGAAATATAATTTACATATGCAAGAACTTTATGCATACAAATTGAATGTGCAGAATGCTTTCTTATTGATTAGCAAGGAACTAAACACAGGGGAAGATATGAAGTTTTTCTTTAAAAGGTACAAGTATAAATAAAAGAGTGCCATTTGTAAAACTGTGGAACGTCATGGACAATAATTACAGTCATAACAACCCAAAACGTCCCATATGGAAATAACAATTACCATCAATTAACATCTCTCTTATAGTTAAACACTATGTAATATTTTCCATCCCAGTAGGTTCTGCTTAAATTAGCCCTTTATTTATGAAAGTTTTGTCCAGCTCCCAAATAACAAAACATAGTCTTAGACTTCACTTTAGTAAGAATTGATATTTCTACCAGGTTAGAGGTAACCATACCAATGGTATACTCTGAGGTACTCTTCCAATGAGCTACTCTTCTAATGATATAGAATCCTCGTACCATATTTTAAGATTGAAATTGAATTAAATTTTAACGTTGATCTGCCTACTTGCACCTTAAAAAACAATCTTTGGTTGCAAAAATTCAAGTGGTTTGCGTTTGTGGTGAATCCCATTAGTTAAATTTAAATAATATAATACTCGTATATAAAGTACATTAGTGGCATATGTACATTAGAAATCGTATCAGTCTCGTAAGGTTACTTTAATACTAACAACCTTATAAGTGTAATCTATGGATCATATTGCAATACTTTTTTTAATTGTAAAGCCCAATAACTCTGACATGCATTGTGTTTTTTATGCAATTTAAGAAATTAAAAGATAAACATTAACCTCGGCTGGAAATGCATGACTTCCAACTCTATGTTCTGAGCCTTGCCCGTCTGTTCTTCCAAAGTGCAGATGTATCTCTTGTACCCTGTAACTGTATGATAATGGCCCTCCACTGATGTTAACCACTGGGGCTTGGGGACCAGTGTCTACCCGAAATACAACACCGTGTCCTGTATTCTGGATTACACCATTGACCTGAAAGAAACAGTAACGCGAAGTGTGAAAGAATAATTCAACACTTTAGTTAGCCAATAAGCACAAACGAGGGAGTAATTTAAACCAACACATATAAGCATTCAAATATTCCATGTTGGAAACATGTGAAAGGACGTTTATGTCACAGCAATACGTAACTGCTCATAAATTAAGAGGATAGCGCTACAGGAGTTGGTTTGAAGAAACTGAAGTAAGAGAAAGAAACAAGATATTTAAATAAGTAGGGGAGAGGGGTAAGATGTGAACATGGGACATATGTGACCATTAAATTTTTTTAGAAACTATTTGCGAGAAAAATGTCAAAAGTTTTCATAGATGACACCAGAGTATATAATCTTTGGGTGAACTTATATAATTGCGCTGTTCAATGCTTGTTTCTGGGGTACGAATTTGGGGTTTATATAAAAGTTAGCTCTGTAAAAAATCATTTTTTCATTTGTAAATACAAACTATGATAAAAATTCGTATTATTAAATTTCACAGAATAAGCAGGTATTATTGATCTATCTTTAAATAAACACTAAAATTACCAACGTATCATATCTAGTAGTAAAATATAAAAATGGCATAAAAAAAAATTATAGTTGTCCTAAAGCTTTTCAAACTCACAACCATATGCTTTATAAAAAGCAATCCGATTTACACATTTTCTTCGGTAAAAATATCACTAAAAAATTTAAAGGCAATTTTATTTATAATATATAAATAAAAATGATTGCTTCTATATTGCGCTACTTTGTAAATTAAGTGTACAAAATTTAATTTTCAAACTTCAGCTTTCAAATCCCCTTTTATAAATACATTCTGAAACAGTTTTTTTATTCATTTTGATCATTTTTTTATTCTTTAAAGTAAACAGTTTGTTCTTTTTCACAGCCTGGGATTGATTTTAATTAACTTTCGAATCGTAAACATAATGCAATTTTTGAGATCCTTATTTCTGTTTTTCATCAGGCAAAATTGCAAATTCACATGCACACAATGTACAAAATAACAAGTGTAATGAATGAAGTGATTATAGGTGATTCATTCAAGAAATGTAATTACGGTACTTCAACTAAATAAGATTATGTTTAAAAACTTTATTTAACTTCACATGGTCTATACTCGCATATCTGTCGCCTTTAACTTCCTTGAGGTCCTAACAAAACGGCTTTCACTAATTGTTGCAACATAAAATGTGGTATGTCGTTGTTTTTTGTAGCACTTTTAAATGTCTTAGAATTTCAACTTTATCGGGTCAGTCCGTTCTGCCACCCCCCATAGAATACACTTTTTTTATTAATGTCTGCCTGTTAATTTCGTTGAGAGACAATTTCATTCAAACAATGGTGATATGAAAAACTATTGTTGTAAAGAAAACTAGAGCAATGTAAATCAGCACAAATAACACAATTCAGCACATAGCTGTTTCGAGGATATGCTGGATCCCCTTCGTCAGTGCAAGATAACCAACAAACCCAAGTCCAAAAGAGTAATGGGTGCAAAATGAAGAAACAGAGGGGGGAGTATATAAACAAAACCTTATTCTTCTTCATCGACCCAAACCGTCTGACCTACCCGAAGGTGTAATGTATCTGTTTGGACAGCCGGGAAGTGCCACCCAATTTAGCCCAGACACCTGTGGGGAGACATCCACAAGGACCATAGCCTGATTCCCCTACTACCAACACATCGGAAACACTAATGGACTCGCATGCTTAACGTGACGGTACTCCATGTGAACACGGTGGCTGTTTGGGCATAGACGGGTATCCAACTCGGGTCGTTCGAGTGCAATCTCCGTGCGCTAACCATTGAGCTGTCGCACTCCATGTGTACCCAATACTTTGATTAAGAGAGAGTCAATCAGAAAGCATCATGAAAGACAGTCCATCCAATCCAAAACAAAAAGTTACACACAAGATTGGAGTACGCCAAAATATAACAAGGATATCCCAACAAGACAAATCATGTCTGAACAAGGATAAATGCGACCTAGCAACAGAATATATAGGTTAGAACGACATGGCGTTTGCTTTTGCTTGCATTTGGCAGCAAAGATGCCTAAGGATTCAATCTCAACTTTTGAACTCTAAAAAGCTGTCAAACCATTTTTAAGGACCTGGCTTCGTGAAAAATCGCTTGTTAAATCGAAGCAATGGACAAAAATCCAAGCCCGGAGATCTTGCATAAAATATGAGCCCGCAGTATGGGAGTAGGCGCAAATTGAGATTAAAATTAATTAAAGATTATAGAAATAGAGGGTAGGACACAGATAATCTTGCTGGAGGGCCTAAACTTAATGAGTTAGCTACTAAATTCACGACCTCTATTCTGGTGTGTACAGAACATTTACCAGCGTCCATGTTTTTCATGTAAACGGTTCGATGTTATTCAACCAGGCGTTGCAGGCAAACATCGCAATAGTCCGCTACTGTCAAATATATTCCTAGAGAACCGATAATTTAAATTAATTACCTGGAGGAACCGATCTAAAAATGCTTCATTATCTATGTCTGCCTAGTGTATTTGAATCCTATTCCGACAGAGTAACTAGGTTCTCAGACATCTATTACAGAGGTGTTACTTATCCGAACGTTCTCCTGGAAATGCAGTTGGTCAAGAGCCCCCAAGGATAATACCTTTACGACTGACATTTTAGTTTTCTTACAAATGATACTAAGAGATGATTAAAACTCGATGAAAATTTGCAATCCGGGTGGACATTAGTGATTTGAACCAGTTCAATTTCTGTTTTGGAGCGGAACTCCTGTAGTATTTTAAACCCCAGTGGGTCAAACGTAGGTATATATTCACAACGTGTATATTCACAATAAATTGTAGGCATGGTGCATTAAAAATATTCCAGATAAAAGAGTTCTTGTTAACAGTTACGAACAAAAAATCTATAGTGGTATATTCGAATTTATGGAAAAAATCCGGTAATTTTAGTATTTTTCCATTATATCTGCGACATATTTATACATTTTCATTTTCGAACTGCTGCAATACAAATTCCTTATTTAATTTTACTTTACATTTTTTCTGATTAAATTAAACGAAGCAATATATTTTACTGTCCGAGATTGCATTTAATTAACTCTTAAAGCACTTATATAATGATATTTTTATATTTGATTTTGTTTTATGGAAGAACTTACCAATTAACTTTCGACTGTTACAAAAAAACATAAGAAAGGAATAAATTGACAGTAGGATTTTAATTTAAGAATCCAGTAACGATGTTTTGAATAAATAACCTGCATCATTGAAAACATTTTTCCCTTTATTATTTTGTTTTGCTTCTTTTAATCTGAATGTAAAAGTATGTCGTAAACAAATTACCGTTTTTGAAATTTTAGAATACTTTTTATTTAAATAAAAACTACGATATTTATTTTTGTTTGCCATTTGTGAGTATTTAAAAAATAGTTATTTAAAATGGTGGCAGAAAACACTTATCAGTATCACAAGATATTTTCAGAGACAGGGTTGAAAGCATTAATTTGTTTTTTCAACAATACTATACAATTATTTTTATAAAATATTTTCCACGTTTAACTATTTTTATTATCAGAGTTTACTTGATCAATAACAATATTTTATATTTGTTATTGTATTTTTTATTATAGCTTTTTTGTGGTTTCGAGTACCAAGTTATAAATCTCGCATTCCTTTCAAAAAGCTTATTTTAAATAAGTAATTTATAAGGAAGTCTTCATATGGTTACAAGTGGTGTGTACATAACATTTTCCACGGAACTATTAAGAATTGTTATTCTCTTTTGCCCACTTATTTCGTAGATTCATGCGAATTTTCGGGAAAATGGAAAGGATGTCTTCAGAAAGGGAAGTAGAAATCCTTAGACAAAACCCCATCCTCTCCGAAATCCAACAATGAATCCATATCAGTCATCAATAGATAACTTTGAGAAACACATGTTGCAAAGTAAATTTAAAATTTTTAATCGTAACCGATATTTCTAAAACTGGATGTAGAAATCATTTGTGAGGCCCCTAACCTCACTAGAATGTAATCCTGAATCCATGTCTGTCATAACTTAATTTCTACCTATAGCTGATTCAGAAGAAAAAATATGTTTTAAAGACATTTTTTAACAGGGAGTAGAAAAGAACATAGAACATGCAATCCTTGATAAATCTCCCACCCCCTCAGAAACTTTAATGTTAAATTATCATCGATCATCATCTAAGCTCTATATATAGCCGATTATGGGAAATATGTGTCTAAAAAAATTCAATATGCATGAAATTAGTATGTGTATACAAATATATTATGTACAACTTTTATTATTTTAATATTTTTATTCGATTGTGGATTTTACATTTGTCAATTAATAATCCCCCTATTTAGTAAATATGTACAAGTTATTAGTACATTAATAAATATTTACAAACTACTGAGTACCCTCGAAAAATTACGGAAAAATACTTATTCACTGAAAATTAATAAATGTAAAAGGTCTTTAAGATTTTTTTTATGTTAACGATATCTCAAAATAATATTTTTAGTATATATTTTATATAATATTGTTTACCTTAGAAAAACGACTCAAAATTGTAATATTAAATCGGTTCTAATATTATCTTTCTCAAATAACCGGATAATTATGATGGAAGTGCCGGTTAGGACTAAATGTAAACTTACGGAGAACTTTTGGTGAGCAAGCATATGGAACTTTTACTCTGGTTTCAGATTTAATTAATTCTCTGAAAGTTATAAAAAAAGTTAAAATATTGTGTATAAAGTGCTATTATAGCTAAAAGGTATTTAAAAAACATAATTTCGTACTGTAATAAAAGTGAATAACGGAAAAATATCCAAATCGTCGATTATGCGCATATGATTCTTGCCATTTAGCAAATAATAAAGATGCGCGTAAAGTATTCACACTCGAAATAATGCTGTTTGATATTAAATTTGCTTCCATGTGGTCAACTATAGTAATATGCGTAAATTACTTAGTCTCGAAATTGTGTTGTTTGATAATATGCTTGTTGAAATCCGGCAAACGATAATAACGTTATATTACACACACTCGAAATTATATTGTTTGATTGTAAATATTTATTATATAAATATTTACAATTTTACGTAAAACATTTATTATTTTAATATGTTCATTTGATTTTGTATTTGACACTTAGGAATAATTAATTTATATAATAAATATTTAAAATTCATTAATATATTATTAATCATTTTCAAATTATAAATACATATTTAAAAATCAGATGTGGTCAACACATGATTTTCCTTATATAATACAAATAATTTACTAGTTTTACAGTCAAAATATAATGTGCAAGATCCACGGCGCTGTGTTTTTTTTCGTTGAATTGTACATTTAGCGATTTTCCGGATGACAACATGTAAATCTCTTTCAAAACACTCAATTACCTTATATTTCGCGCAACTCTAAATAAATAGTCATTAATATTGATAGCAACCTCAATAAACGATATAGTCGTATATTAAAATACCTTAATAATTACGTCATCAATTAAAAGTAATTTTCATTAATTTAATTTCATTTTTGCACTTGTGACGGTATTTTTGTCACTCTGGGGCGAACTATCGCCATATTGGAAATACTTTGCTAAATTATTCGCCGAGTTTGCCAAATGCATCACCATATGTTACAGATAAACGGAAAGAAGATTATTTCCTACATATTAGAAGGTATGCCAGCCATATAACGGAAATCAGAATTTGAGAGACATTACTTCCCATTTGGCGTCATTTTTATCAATTTGGCGACATTTTTGTCATTTTATCAGCATTAAAAATAGTCGCCCAGTTGGCAACATCCCGCTAAATTTCTCGCCAACCGTTACGAATGGACGAAGAAATGTGTTACTCTTACAGTCTACGCTTATGGTATTTCCAAGATATTGAACTTTCATCATCTAGTGGTCATTTTCATTGATTTAGGGTCATTTTTATTAATTTGGCGACATTTTCGTTAATTTAGCAACATTTAAAAAGTCGAGAAGTTGGCGATATTCCGCCAAAATCTCGTCAAGCGTTGTGGACGTAGATACAAGTTATTCGTGTAGCAGATAAATGACTATTAGCGTCCAAATAGAAAAGTATTACCTAAAGTATCTTTTCACATGAATGGAACTAGCTAGATCCACAAGAATGATGTCACCAAATTTATCGAATAATATTACTTATGTAAAGAGAACATATTTCACAATAGATAATTTTTTTTCTTATTTTATATGATTTTTTGATAATTTTTTTGGAAAATGTGCAATATCTCGAGAACGGTTCAGGCTAACGTTTTAAAATTTTTCTCAATCGTTTTCTGATGAAAAATTATATCAAAATTTTCTATATGTGTAACTTGATTTAATGTTTTAATTTTTGATGATTTTTTCAAAATTTCACTCGAAAATTTAGGGGGTTCTGAACATTCGATTGCGTATAAAAACAATGAGCTTCCAGCATTCATAGATTGTAATTTTTGTACCAAATTTCGTTCAAATCGGTCCATTTGTTCATTAGTTATCGACTCCACAGACTCACTGACACACACACACACACACACATACATACTTTTACACACACACATACATACATACTTTCATGCATACACACACACACACATACTTTCTCACACACGCATAGACATCATCTCAAAAACGTCTGATTCGTGTTCAGGGATGTTTGAAACGTAATCACTCGTCGAAAATTCGAATTCGAATTTTCGACCCCGCCACAATACTTTCCTTATATATTATATGTATATAAGGAAAGTAATAAATATTTACAATGTTATGAATAACTTCTGTTATTTTAATAGTTGTGTTGTGCACATTTAAAAAGAATATGGAAAGCATGTATTAAATTGAACATTTTAAACATGGCCGTTGATATTTAAGTCGTATACCATTACATTGTGCCGCATTAACATCCACCATATAATCTTTAGTACGAGTTCCTGGAATAAAATCTATTGACATAATACTACTCACAATTAACTGCACATATTATAACTTTAAAATAACATTATTTTTTAAGAACATTATATTCATTATTAAATTAAGTACAACAATTATCACATCTCATTCAGGAGGAGATTGGGCATGTGAGACCAGGTAAACTATTATTATAAAACTGATTAAGACATTTTACAATATTTGATAGGTACATACCTCCAACTTTTTCTTTGGACATTGACACGCAGCCTACTGCCTTTTGTTATAGACACTTGCAAAACTTGCTATTGAACATTGCCTCTTCGGCAAACTTTGCCTCCATTTTATGACGGCACACTACTGACTCTGTATGAACGCTGACACATCACCACTGCGTGCGCGTAACTTCATGAAAAATTCAATGGACGTCTTCCTTCTTACTGTGGTAGCCTGATACTGTTACACTTCTCTCTTTTACTCTCTGTAGTTATGTAGAACCTTTTACCGGTTGTCACCTCTTTTTTGCCTGAGGTCTGATACACCTCTTCGACATCCCGACCGTCCAAACAGTTACCTTACACCTTTCTGGTAGGTCGGACGGTCTGGGTTTCAACAACACCACCTCTTCGGCAACCATTGGTTGACCTCAGGGCGACGCGGTAACACTTCCTTATTGGTTCTTTTAACCAATCCCATGGTTTTTACTTCAGTCTCCACTAACTGCTCAGGCTCGACCCAACCTGTACTTAAAGCATCCTTATTCATGGCATTTGCTGACCTCTCGGGTCAGGTCTGAAATACATTGGCGTCTTGCAGTCGGATGTCATTGTTTGGCCTGTTAGATATCATAAATCCACATATAAAACTGCTACCTGAATTCTGGTCTCACGAGTCTCATTTGATTTTGTATTTTGCATTTGGGAATAAGTAATTTATTTAATAAATAATTACAATAAAATGAATATACATTTCAAAATATTACTAACTGCTGCATTCATAGCAAGAAAAGAATTCGTAGAAATGTTCTCAGAGACAAAAATGTTTGAGAACTGCTTTCCTATCCTCGTTTAATTTATATTCAAATTTACTAATTTAATATATTCCTATTTTCTAAAGCAAGTTGTAAAAAATTTAACTTTCAATTTACTATCCTCAAGTTCCTCCTGAAAATATGCTACTTTATAATCCTTTTAAAATGCAATTTGTTTTTGTTTTTTCATATGATTGAAACAAACATAGTGTTCTTTATGCCATGTTGGATTATTTTTAATTAACTTTCAAATTGCAACATATTTCATTTTTTGATGTGTTTCTTCACGTTTCTTTACCGAAGGAATTGCAAATTACCTTTGCAAACGATCCTCAAATATTTATATGAAATAAATAAAGTAACATGTAGGTATGTATTTCAAGAAGCGTATTTGCGATGTTTTAAAGAATTTAAACGGCCTCATGAATGTGTTTCGCATTATTTTCTTTTTTATTTCAAGCTTTCTTATGCGTATGTTTTAGTGGGGCTGTTATTTTTTAAACAAAATGCTTATTTGGTTTTTGAACTAAATGTTATTATTTTTTAAATTAAAACATTTTTGAATAAATTTAACTAAAATGGATTACTTGATTTGCAAGTAAGCGCCTTAATAATACAGATGCAAATTACACGCATTTTTCTTTTTCGAATTGCCTGTATTGAATAGAAATCATTTTCTTCTTTCGTTATAAACCAAATCCTTTAGATTCAACGCATGCGTAGTTGCCGAGAACTATGTTCCTTTCATGCGGGCAAACTTCCATTTTTCTGCAATGCCCAATAAACCGGAGAAAGAGTAATATTAAATATTTTGATTTTTATGCTTTTGGCCAGTAGCAGATAATCAAAAGATCAATGAATTAAAAAAAATTGCTCGAATGCAAAGATGTTCGCCTATATTTTTATCAATCTATAGAATTGTACTAATCTTCCATTTTCAGATGTAGCAAAATAAGAATAATATAAAGTTTAAATATTTCAATTTATTATTTAAAAAAATACATATGAAGCAATTATACTACGTATTCTGTTAAAAAATCATTAGAAATAGCGTTTTCCAGTCTTTCCGATGCCGTTAAAGTGAAAACTCTGTGGCAATATTTTCGATCGCCCAAGATTAAAAATATTGTCACCATCACTGATTTGGGGTAGTATTTCTCAGTATCATAATTTAGCATAAAATAATTAAAAACTAATTCGAATTAAAAATATATCGCCTAAGTCTGTCGTACCGAGTGCTTATCCAACCCAGCAGTAAATTTTGCGGTTGTCTGAAGCTTAGATTTTCTGCTACGGATGACAAGCATGCACACACACACTTAGTAAGACAAACATATTTATTATGTAATATGTAATTAATAATAAGAGACAAAAAATCCAGATAACAATTATTTGATAAACGCGTAGGTGTGACGAGCTGGGCAGGGACCATTATACCTTGAGCTGCCGTCTCGACGTCCTACCGGGACATCCTCCTCGACGTCCTACCTGGACATCCTCCTCGATGTCCTACCTGGACATCCTCGAATCTCAGACGTCCATGCATCTGTTCCAAATGGTAGGGCAATGAAGCGCTGCTTTTGATTCATGTTGACTAGCTATCAATAAATTGTTTAATCGCTAATTGATCATTGATGTTATATTCTAAGTATGATACTCAAATCCATTAATAGTAAAGAAAATAATCGTTGACAGTCATTCAAACATTGGAAATGTGCTCCAAATACCGCAGTATCGATGACCTTCTTTCTCGATAGATCAATTCAGCAAAATATAGCCGTTAACCATATTACCAATCAAAGGACGTTCCAAGTGTCACAGATTGATTCGTTACTTTCTCTGACGACAGATAAAGATGGACACACTACATTAGTAGCACAGGATTTGAAAAGAATAAGCATCAAGCTGCATGAGCAGTAAAGACAAATTTATGATCGTAAATCATGGAATTACGAAGGATTCCATACCCGGGAATCATGGTGCGAAAATGCATGCATTTAAAATGAAATTATAATTCATAATGTCAAACAAAAGTACTATAACAGGACAGCCAATATTTTACTAGGGATTTTTAGTATATTAGAATCATGTTTCCACGGCGCAAAATATCGGATCCAATAAAAATTGAATAAACAGTAATCGTGCTGGAAGCCAGGATTAATTTCTATGTTATACAATTTTGCGAATCTCTGTCGTGACACTAAGGCTGTTAAGCGGTTGTGAGGGTGGCCATAATCTGTGATCTCAAAGAGTCTGAATATAGCAATATTCCCTACATCCAGAGTTATCTGGGTTAACAGCCATTTGGGTGTGTTAAACTAAGAAAAAACATAAATATATCAGCTGATGTTATATGCTCAACAGGGAGCTAGATTGGCGATTACTGCTTTCTAAAATCTGTGCTATGGCGAATTTAACTCAATTATTAATCTGAGCACCGTTATGGAGTTTTGCGTAATCTTCCCAGTTAATCGCAGTTATTAGCAGTTCTCTATTCGGTTCCTGTCTAGAACACTTTTATTATTTCATTTAGTGTAGGAGAGTAATTATACTTACCCTGTGTTTGTCTATGTGTATGACTCTAAGAAATGGGTCATAAAGCAGCTTTGTAGGATCAACGTCAACTGGGGATTGCCGATGACCTTTGCTGCATAAATTCCATTCTGGATTTAGCAGACCCCAGAAATCAGGACCTGTCGAATACAAACAATATATAAAAATAATATATTATCCAATATGATTAAATAAAACTGTTTTAGAATACAAAAATTTTTATATGTTTTATGAAATACCTGGTTATGTGTTCATTTTTATGAAATACCTGTACTGGATAAAGAGTTTTATCGAGATGAACATTTCATTAATATGCCTAGGACTTGTCCACGTGTAAAGCTTTATACTTGGATTTAATTTGTGATTATTTTATCGCTTCCTTTCCATTGATGTTTTTTGATTGTCCTCTGATTGATGATTGAAGGTTTGCATTTATACTTTCCACTTGATTGATGATCCTCTGCTTGATACTTTTATTTGTAAAGCATTTTGTAATGGGGTTTTTTGAGTAGAAAATTCTCGCTATTCCTTTCTCTCTCTCTCTCCCCCTCTCTCTCTCCCTCTCTCTCTGTATATATATATATATATATATATATAATGCAAAATTCAAAGTTTTTAAAGCTATTAAAATAAATATTATCAAGAATACCATTGATGGCGGCTAGGTTACTTTATACAGCATATAAAAAATGAGTTCACTTCCTTCAGCACTTAGAAACTTAATTTTGAAATTATTATCACCATAATAACATTAACCAATTTCATTATATAAAACTTCATTCATATTGCTTGATTATCATGAAAAGAAGCGAATTTACTGAAGCGAGTTTAGCTACTTTTAGGAATTGTAACAGCTTCTAAATGGAAATTGGCAGCGTATATAAGATATGATTTTAAATTATTATCGTTGACTCATGGGGAGAGTTTATAAGACACAGGTCTCTGGTAGTAAATGAAAAAAATATATTAATAATATTACTAATATATGTCGGAAACACAATTATCTGCATTGCATCTTAATATTTTATTGGAAAAGATAATGCCTCTTGTGTTTAGTGTTCTTATAAGTAATAAATTGTCTAGATTTTACGAAATTATAATAATCGTTTGTATAAACTTATTTCCGCTTTGAACAAAGTAGAAGTTATTCTGGTTTTGTAACTTTTTCCTGCAACCTAAAACTATATATATATATATACACTCACCAATCCAGAAGATACAGTACAACAAAGCACTTGGGATTTTATTAGTTTTATTTAACCGTTGAAGACTTTTATATAAGGATATGCAATAGTAATAGTAAATATTAAAATATGAAGTTGAATAAATAAAGAGAAAATCAATATTAAATTGCTCTTTTTGTATTTCGATAAATTGTTACATTTATTTCCAATTGTGCACTTAAAAGGAAAGATAATAAAACTATAAAAAACACAGCTGAAATCATTTTTGCTTTGGAAAAACGGTACATCAAATGTATTTCAAGATTTTTATAACTGGAGGAAAAGGGGAATAATGGGTTTTATGGCGACAATTAAGTATTATAGACAACCTCTTAATTTCTTAAGTATGCCATAAACTCTTTCAACATAGTTCTTAAGTAGGTCATCATTTCTCTTCAGTCATTTTTATGATCCGTTATGTCGAAGTATTAAATGATATTTTATTTAAGTAGGAGTAGAAAATAAATATGTTTTATGAAATGTTTAAAAATGGATATTCAGCATACATTTCACAGATAATCCGAGAAAAATTGTGATTAAATTTAGTTTTTTTTTCTTAAATAGCAATTGCAAATTGTATGGATTAAAATAGTGATAACTGTGTTATTTTAAAATATTAGGAACTCTTTAGACACATTTTTCAGTTTACAAAATTATTTAAGAAATTGTAAAGTAATGGCATTTCTACAATGTAATATCCATTGATGCAGTAGATGTGAAACGATAGCAGTAGTTACGAAATTTCTTTGAAAAGGCTTATAAGTCATGTAACTTTGGAATTGTAAAATACATTAAAATTCAAACGTGATACACTTTTAGATATTAAAATATGAAAGTTTTTAAACACGACATTTTACAAGTATTTTTACTATAAGTATATCTCTTATATGTAAGGATAAGAATGTCTTCATATTTGCTTAATGGATAATAGGTAGCATGGTCAGGCTTCGAATATTAATTTATCAACATATCTCTATATTAAAATAATGCCATTCATTTTTGGGCCGAGCGAAATGTGTAGTGTCCAAGTTCGATTCACGACTCTGCCCAAACTCCCGTGCTCACGCGGAGTATGGGAATGTTAAATATGTGGGTCTGTAAGTAATATGTTGCACGTCCAAACATATACCTTACACTTTAGGGTAGGTCCGACGGTCGGAGTTTAAGATAAAGAAGAAGAAATATGTAGAGGTCACTAAATGTGACACCTGTACACATAAATTCCTGAGTATTAAAAATACTCTCAAATTGAAGCGTAAAAATTGTGCACATTTTATAATATATTAACATGTAAATTGCGGTAACTGAAACATTCAATCATCTCTAATCATTTTTCCTATTTTTTTCAACGTTTTCCGACAAAACTCTAATAGCATTATTTATCGATTTTTGATTAAAATAATAGCCAACATTTGGTATTCGAAACGTAACTCGGATACCATATCCACCACAATTAATTCAAAAATTATAAATAAGCTATAAAATTTAAATAATATATTTTGAAGCTTGATGCAACTTAAGCTAAATTGTATACGAATTTTATTCCAGTTTCGTGGAAAGACGGAAGTTATCAGTTTCCATATAAGTTCGTAAAATAGTGCGAAATCAATTTTTCTTGATGCCATTACAGTTAATGACTATTTCATCCTGATGAGTGTATAAGAAGGCGAAACCGGTTCCAGCATAATATCTACAGTGTGAATGTCTTTTTTTAAAGAGTTTATTAAATGAATTGGTGTTTTGATGTGTAGTTGATAATACCTTGAGATTCAGACACTGTTTTTTAAATTATTTATCATCAACTTATCTGATGATGGGTGCTTTTTTATTTTCTGAAACCAATGGTTTTTATTTAATTTTAACAGATGCTAGTAAATTTTGCATTTTTGCACATTCATATTTAATTTAGGGGTTTTGAGCATATTTCCGCAATTTTTTTACAGTTTGTTTGACTCTGTTTAGACACTTTTTTCTCTTAATTACTACTTTTTCCTGATTCGCAACGTCTATCTAAACGGTTTGGAAGATAACGAGTCATCGAAACTAGCTGATCACTTTGCTGGTCGTTTACATTACTGCAAGTTTTTTTTTTATCTTTAATTCATGGAAACCTGATAGTCCTATCTCCGTCCTTGGATTGAATCTTTCATTTTTTCCCGTGCCGTTTGGTAACTGCTTTCTAATCTACTGGCAGATGACGATCTTTCTCTGATGGGTAGAGGTCACTTTGTCTTATAGCTTTGATGAAGAAAGCTGTGTTTTACTTTCAAAACTGGTTGATACTTTTTTGTGTTGCAGTTTTATGCAATATTTAATATTTTATTTGAATAAGCAAATTTTGAAAAAATTCAAACGGTTTCGTTTGTTGAAAATAAAGCAAGAATGTAATAACAGTGCATTTTTCTAATAACATTACATAAGTAACATAATTACTATAAAATGTAATACTTACGTTAAATACTCTTACAAGCATTTTATTAAAATCTATCTAATTTGTTTACTTACAAACATATTTCATAAATACATATTCGAGATGTTTCAGGTAATTTAACCAAACAGCTAAGATTGCAAAACATCAAACTCGCTTCATCTCAAAATTCAAATGACTGCTTATATATATTAGACTGATTTACATCTGCTTATATGCATACGGTTAAATTTTCAGATTTATTTCAAATTCTAGCGGAAAAATTTACATTTTTTCTCCGCAAGGAATATTTCGACGTGCTTTCATACATTAAAAATATATTAGATCGGTGAATGATATTTAGATTATCAAGAAATGAATTGACATATAATAAAACCATTGCCACAAATACGATGTATACTGCTGAAATCCCATATTTTTTTTCAGTTATTTTTTTCAGTACATTTCTTAGATATCATACAGTAGTAATCGATTCATAGAAATTAATCATTTTTAAGGTATGACTAAAAGTATTTTGTCGGTTCAATTCAATATCAATTTACGCATTGCTTCATCAGAGAACAATATAAAAAAATTCAACGAAATTCAAGAATGCAAACATTTTGATTATCAAGAGAGGTCTTGATACATAATAAAAAGTTCGCCATAAATTCGATGCGTATTAGGGAAATCACGTATTTTTTTTTCAGGTAGGATAAAACTTTCCTTATATATCAAACAATAGTAATCAATTCATGGATAAGTCATCATTTTCAAGATATGCCTAAAAATACTTCATCAGTTCAATTCAATATCATTTTGCACAGTGCTTCATCAGAGAAAACAATACAACGAAATTCAACAATACAACTTATATTTTGATTAGCGAAAGAGAGGAATTGACATGTAATCAAACATTCGCTATGTATTCGTTGCGTACCAGTGAAATCATGTAATTTCTTTTCCAGTTACGTTAAAACATTTCTTCGGCCTCTTATAATAATAGTCAATGCATGGAAAAGTAATCATTTACAAGATATGCGTAAAAACATTTTGTCAGTTCAATTTAATACAGGTAACATTTTGCACAGTGCTTAATCAGAGAACAATACAGGGCAAATCCTGAATGATTTAAGGGTAATGTGCAGCAGCAAATTTTCAGCTGCAAGAGTATTAGATAAGCATTGGCATAGGTCATGGACGTTGACAGTTTGGTATAATATAATGAAAAGCTCAAATGTTGTATGTAAGGTGAATGTTTGGCGTGTTATTCTGAAGCATGTTAGGGTGAGTTTGAAAAGTCTACGAGGTTAAGATCGGCGACCACAGGACATGACCAGAGCATTTTGTAAACTAGATCATAACCGCTCGGTCATGACCGCAGGTCGTCACGAGCTGGTCCGGTTATAACCAGACTGGTGATAACCAGTTTCGGTCACGGTCCGGTTATAAACAGAATGATCCCTAGATTTTTTCCCTGTCATAGAGGCTATGTAGTCACGTGATGCGAGAATAACTTGTTTTGCTAGAAATGATGTCTGAACTCTTGCAGAATAATTCTGGATAACCACACCGCGTTTAATTTCTGCGCAGTAATCAGATAACCCACCATGAGCCGCGACGTTTCTAGTTGTAATCGGGATGACCTATCGGTTGACTTTTCAACCTTGCCTTTAGATACATGCGTAGAAAATTATGTAAATTGCTCGAAAGCGTTTTCGTGTAGATAATTAGGACTTTCAAAAATAATTACTTTCTTTGTAATCGCAATCAACTTTTAGAATATTTTTTACAGAAGTTATTGATTCAGACATTAGTAAGAGTATATTTTTACCTAAATAGAATTGTCTGAAAATGTTATTTTATAATTACATTGGGATTGTATTAACAGAAAATAATTAAGGAATCAACACATAACATATTATAAACTAAAAAACATATTATAAGGACATAAAAACATATTGTAAACATATAAGCATTTTATAAAAATCTATAAACTAAACACATGTAAAACGTATAATTTAAAAACACCTTCGGTTTGAATGACGTTATGAATAGATACGGACACCTCAAGCGTAAATTAATTAAAATACATAATATTTATAACTATAGAGAATAACTTTCACGAACTATCAAAATGAATTTGCATACTGCTAAATTTGCAAAAAGTATTTCGGTTGTCTTTTGTGATATATATAAATCATATAGATCAATTATATAGATAAAACCATGCGGTTACATTTACATGATTTTGGATTTTTAGTTAAACTAAGTAAGTTTATGCATTAAATCAAAGACAACAAATTGTAATATAAAAGATCATTTGATACAAGAAATATTAATCATGCATAAAACATTGATTATGAAACACTTTACAACTGAAATGTGATTTTATTTAAACATCTCTAAAATGCGATACATTCAGCTGTGAAATTTTTAAAATTATCAGAATACTACAATAATTTATTATATTTGGAAACTCCATCGAAAACTAATGAAATTTATTCAAATAACGTCATCGAAATATGAATCGCCGGCTCTCTATATAAAAGCAGTGAATATTTCATTCATTAAAGTTTTACCATTCCTTCCATTTAGCGGCGATATTTTTAAAATTATCGCAATACTACAGCATTTTATTTTACTTAAAAATGTAAAACCATGGAGGTAAAATTACTTTCTAACTTCATGCATAAATTTTCATCAAAAAACCAATAATATGGAATCGTCTGCTTCTCTATGTAAAATCAATTAATGTTTCATTCATATCAGCTATATATTTCAGGCTCCAGAGCTAAATAATTTTGAGTTAAAGAAATTCAGCAATTTTTTACAACTCATTTTAAAGCTTGATGTGTTTACATTATCCATATGTTGAAGTTAGGCTTCGTTGTAGAAATGATTAGATTTTGATGATCATTTAAACTCCAAAATATTGTAATTGCGTTGGCGCAGTATATAGATGCCCAAAAAATAATAAAGCGTTTTCAGGACGGATACAACACTAAATATAAATTAAAAAGGACTTCAAAAATCACGATTTTGACACAAGATGAATAGCATATTTTATTTTGAAGTAGGTCACGTGATATTTTCATATAATATGTGTGCAATTATTATTTTAATTTTTATTTAGAAAACTGCTGAATTTTTTTATATATTTGACGGGATAATTTGAATATTTCCTAAAATTTTCGAAACAATTTGTAAATTTTAAATTCGCTTAAAATGCTTTTAAAAAATTAGGCCCTATAGGGTTCAGTGTATTTCATTTTTTCAACCCGAGTTCAATCCAAAACTAATTAGGTGATATTATTTATTTACATTCCTATATGTCCCACAAACAGTCTCAACAACATACTAAAATTTCATTTTGATCAATTTTTTTTTTACGGCAGCTATCGTTCAAAACAGCAGACAGACAGACGGATGGACACACAGACAGACAGACAGAATGAACAAAGTTATAGACACTTTTCAACTATGATGTAAAGTGTTTAAAAACCATCCTTTATGACATACAATATTAGAAAAGGGACTTTTTTTTTTGTTAAGCGTTTTCGTGTATCACCATACACTTCATCACTAGCTATATAAAAATTACTGTGCAAACAAGCTTAATACAGACCAAATCGGCAGACAAAATGTGCATACATCAACTACGGAATTATGATTATTTAATTGTATTATAAACAGGATACTTAAAATTTAACGAATACAAAAATACATTAAATTTTAACTTAAAATCCGCACAGGATCAAAATTACAAATGGAATCACGGTGCATATAAATGCACAGAAATTCATAAGGAAGAATATTACGAGGGTTATTGCAACTAATTAAAAGGAAAGTGTTTTCAAAAAGGGTTGAAAGTTATAATTGACAACACGCAAGAGCCGTAGAAAGTTTACTCTTCTTGACGTGACAAGCAAGTCAGCTAAATGGAAACCGATAGTAAATTTAGTACTACCAATATAGAACTTGTATTCATTATTAGGAGTAAAAGGGTACAGCGTACACCCCATCATGGCTTTTAAATTATTTATATCCCTAACTTTGTAACTTTTTTAATTACCTTTTTAATTTTTACAATTTTATAATTTAAAAATTTTATGTCTCTTCTTTGATATTTATACGCCACAAAGAATCGATTTTATCAAATGACCGTTTAATCTACGATTTGCTATTTTTGATTTAATGCAATATTGAAGTTGACGTGTAACCACTTTAATTATTTAGTCTACATTGATTTTGTTCTTGCCTTAGTCAAAGTGGATAAAGTAATAATAATAAGAGTAATTTTTTTTTTAAACTTAATGCTTTTTAAATTTCACAGCAATAACACAATAACACTAATAAAAATTGGTACATATGTAAATTGTCGACCCACAAAAATTTGTAGCTAAATTAAAAGCTTACGATTACGATGCTAGACACACTTTCAATAATTGATGACATACGCTAAGTGAAGTTCATTGATTCAAGAAGGTTTCATAAACAATGCTTGTAAAGCAAAAAAAAAGTTTTTTTCATTTAAATTATTGAAAGTAAAGATTTTAAATATTAAAGATTCGAAAGCACATATAAATTTTTTTAATTGAAAAGTTAGCTATTGAAAATTAAAGAGAAGTTTCAAAATTTAGTATTGAAAAGTAAACAACTTTACAGAATTAGAATTATCGAATGTTAATTATCGCAATTAAACAAAACTTTTTAAAGCATAAAATATTGTAAATAAATAATATCTTTAAATATTTAAATGATAGAAAAGTAAACAACATATTTTTAAAATTTAAATTATCGAATTTTTTCGAAATTTAAAACAATAAATCATGAATAAAATATTTTTTTAAATTTAAATTACTGAAATTTTTGTTGCGTTAATAATTAAGGAAGTGTAAACAATTGATTTTTGAAATTTTGAGCTTTTCTCAGAAATCCCTGAATTACAATGAAACAATTGTATTATGCAATTAAAAATTTAAGATTCCACTCATTTATAGTTTATTATTATATGCATTTGGATTTGTCACGTTCTTCTGGAAATCGTTCACTTTCAGATTAAGAGAAAGAAATCACGCCGAAATTGCGGCATTTTTTTACAGTTTGCCAAAGGGTGTTGGTGAACTACACAAGTATAAAAAATGTATAGTGAGTAAAATAAATCACTTTATTAGGAGGTTCTGTGGATAGCTCCCTGATGAACAATATACAGTTCCTACATACAATACCACGCCGAAACACAAGAGTCTTTCACTTTCATCAATTAGAAATCGATTTTTAGATAAAGTTCAACAACCAAATTGAGAAAAAAAAGATAAAATAAAAAATACTGAAAATGTGACGAAAAAGAAAACAAAAAAACCCTGCAATATTTGAAGTTCGTAATAGTAATTTGATAAATTATTTCAATATTTTATACCAGAAATTGCCATCTATTTTTTTAAAGATTGTTTCAGTGCTTCAACAGTAGAAGACATAAAATTATGTTTCAATTTCTGTTGCATATCCAAGAAATAAATTTATATAGTAATAAACTTGTAGAATTGATTTTCACTTTGTTAAAGAATTCACAAGTTAATCGCTACTTTGAAAAATTAAAAATAATTTGTCATATAGTTTATTTATTTTCAAATATATTTCTGAAACTCGCATCTACATATGTTTCAAATCAAATAAATAAAACAGTCATGACAGTAAAACCTCTCTCTCGACTCATCTAAAAATATGGAATAATTTCATAAATGAATTCGACTTGCCTGCACATCTGTTTACATGTATGCTGTTAGCATTTTCGGAAATTATTTCCAGTCCCAGGGGATAAATTTGCATTTTTTTCTCTTTAAAGAATCTCGCAATGCGTTTCTGGGCTATTAGAAAAATATTAGACAGGTTAATCGCATTTTGATTTTCAGGACAGGAATTGAGGAAGACATATTTTCAAAACGTTCTTGGATTTATTTGAGGAATCCGGATTTAGTAACATTATTTTTTTATTAATATTTAAAATACCATGGGTAACGGTTGCTAACCAGTGCCACCCGCGCTTGCGAGGTCGAAGTGTCTAGTGAGGCATTGGATTTGAAACAACACGCGTAGCTGTGTAACTAGAAATTCCAGTCTCTTAAGCAAAATATGTAAAGGAGTCTCTCCTCGCACTCCCAAAAAATATTTTTGCGGAAATTTATTCTGAGTCTCAAAAAATATTTTAAAATATACAGGGTGTCCAGTGCTATCGGTGCCCAATGGCTATTTCCTCAACCGTTAATCACAGAGATACACTTCCAATTGCAAATATGTTTTAAATTTTAAAATCTATTATCTTAGAAACAGTTTAAATCAATAAATACATTTCTGAAAGAAATACGAAATATAAATTATTATACAGTCCCCCGGTCCTATCAATTGTATTTAGGAAAATCATCCTCATTCAATTTCATGCAAAATAAAAAAAAATCTTCCTTTTACGACCAAAATTCACCGAGTTATGAAGCATTAAACTTTATGACGTAAGTCGCTTTTCCACGCATAAAACTGTCCCGTTTCAGGCAACCAACCAATCAGGGACCGTATTGACCATTTCTCAGCACAAAAAGTGCTCCAATTTTAAACAGCTATACGCCAGTCAATTTTGGTCGTAAAAGGATGATTTTTTTTGTTTTGCATAAAATTGTATGAGGATGATTTTTCTAAATATAATTGGTACGACCGGGAGACTGTATAAAAATTTATATTTCGTATTTCTTTCAGATATACATTTATTGATTTAAACTGTTTCTAAGATAATAGATTTTAAAATTTAAAACATATTTGCAATTGGAAGTGCATCCGGAAGTGTATGTGTGGTGTGTAAATCCGGAAAATAAAAAGTACGAGTAATACTTTGTACAATGAAATCATATAAAACTATTAAATATTTATAACTATTAAAATCAATATACACTAGATGCAAAAGACAAGAAGAATCTCAAATGCAAACACACACCTACAAAAACCTACAGCATACACAAATAAGTGTACTTTCCTGTTTATCAAAATGAACCACTAATAATCGGTTTGCTCATTAAGTACTCACATTGCTGTTGTTACCAATTTTGTTATACGGCGATAAATTCACTTTACATTCTTGTATATTGATATGAAAAAATTAACTACGATTCTATAAATAAACCTGTTGCAGAAGCCCACCTTTTTAGTTTCCTCGAGGTATTCAACAACATTCAAATGTTGGTCCTCAGTCTTTGAATTTAGTATTTTACTTCTGATCATTTAATTCATTACAATGTTTCTGAACATCCCATTGTGTAATCCAAGGAAAGAAATGAATGGTCAAGGAAATGTGAATTTGATTTTAAACTTAAAATCAATCCTTTTATCGTAAATACGAAATAATGTGTTATGGTGTTGATATTTCCTCTTGTTATTTACAACGCTGATATCCAAAAAACTGACCACACCTTCTGCGTTTGTCTCGTTTTCGACTAATTTTAAACTGCTAGGGTAAAAACTGAAATCCTATTCGAAATCCTCTTACCAGTATCCCGTCAACACATCATCGACATATCTAATGAAAACGATCTCGTTTAATATATGTATTCCAGATTTGTAACTATTTAGATACATGTCCGCTAGAATAGACGAGCAAATTCCTCCCATGGAGATACCATTTTTTTTTTGTTTATAAAAATTGATACCATTGAACAATATATTTTCGAAAAACACTATTCGAACCAACCTTTTAAATTCATTAAAGGTTAAAAGTGTTTGAAAGTCGTATTTCTCATAGGTTATTATCAAAATGTTAATTGCACTACAAATATTTAAGGGAATACTATAACAATAATATAATGTACCACCAGTTGGATCAATCACGAAATGTCATAGAGAATCGCACATTGGCAATATATCGGAGAATTGGTTTGAATTTGAAACATCTGAGATTCCCGTATTTAACTCTTATACCAAAACTGCATAAGAAACCGGTCAAATTCCGGCCGGTAACATTGGGTATCAGGACATATTTAATTACGGCAAACGATAAATTACTGACCATATTAAAAATTGCCATATCTAAAATAAGAAACAGGGTTCTCACATAGTCCATAACAGTTTTGAGGTTAAGAAAACTATTGAAAAGGTATCAGATAATGTCTATTGTCGAAGTTTCGATTTCAAGGATCCTTTCAACAATATAAACATCGACGACCTTTTTGACATTTTGATAATAACCTTTGAGAAATACGACTTATAAACACATTTAATAAATTTAAAACTTTGGTTCTAATAGTGCTTTTCGAAGCTTTATTATTCAATGGTATCAATTTTTAAATACAAATATGGTATCTCCATGTGAGCACGTTGTTCGTCTATTCTAGCTGACATATATCTAAACAGTTACGAATGGGGAACACATATATTGAACGATATCATTTATCATTAGATATGTCGATGATGTGTTGACTGGATTCGGAGAAGAAGATTTCGAATTGGATTTGGCATTTTACCTTAACAGTTTAAAATTAATCGAAAACGAAACACACGATGAAGGTGAGGTTAATTTTTTGAATATCAGCATTGCGAATAATAAGCGGAAATATCAACACCATTACACATACTTTCGTATTTACGATAAACGAAATGATTTCAGACTTAAAATCAACTTTATAATTTTTGGTCATCTAACCTACACAAAGGGGTGTTCCTAATCATTGTAATGAATTATGATCCTGAATACATTGTAATGAATTACATGATCATGAATACATTGTAATGGATTACACTGAATTGGTTATGTGAATGATTGACTGGTAATTTGAGTACTGTATAAAGATTCAGTTCTTAAAATGTTAATTTCCCGTTTGTTAGTATGATGATCGTTTATTCCTGTCTTGCTAGTATTTTATTTGTGGTGTTATATATATTTTTGGTAATTAACTTTCTCAAATTAGTACTGCCCTCCGGAAGTGTTGCCGTGGCTCAAAGCATGCTTTAACCGCAGAGTGGGGGTCCCAACACCCCCCGGGTCAATTTGTGGTACACTTTTATGGTTCACATTTAATTTTATATATTCCATTTGGAGATTTATATATATATATATATATATATATATTATAAATATGTAATAATAAAAAATTCAAGTAATATTAACATCACCATAGAAGCAAATTCGCGGCCATACTGCCGGTAAGAAAATAGAACAGCACCAGCCCAAATTCGATAATTAGTCAGAATTAAATTCCTCCTCAGGTCTGAGTATTTTTACTCTAACCCAAACACATGCCTGTTTCAGATAGTACTCAACGCAACCTTCAACCGCGGAGGGGGAGTCTCAACAGCCCCCGGCAATATATATATAATATATATACATATATATATATATATATATATAATATATATACATATATATATATATATATATATATATATATATATAATATATATACATATATATATATATATATATATATATATAATATATATATATATATATATATATATATATATATATATATGTATATATATATATATATATATATATATATATATATATATATATATATATATGTATATATATATATATATATATATATATATATATATATATATATATATATATATATATATTTATTAATTTTCTTTTCACCCACTGTAAGGAAGTTTGCGCCAGCCAACTGCTGCTCTATGAAGTAAGGTTTTCCTAACTCTACTTTTTTGAAAATATACTGTCAAAAATGAGGTTTGCCAGTGAATAAAATATGGTTTAGACACCTCTGGTGATGAATATATTTGTTTAATTTATGATTTGAAGATCTGGATAACTCAGTATTACAGCGAGATAATCGTACGAGGAGGACATTAGTTCGATTCTCAAATCCGTCCAAAATTATTCTCGTATCTATATGATGTATAAGCACAATAAAACTCCAGATCTGAAAGTCCTTCCGAGAGTTGATGTGTCAGGGAAAGGAGGACTTATGCTTGCCTCTCCCATTGGACTCCCATCTAAGTTAGGTACTCAAGGTCGTAACGTGCACTATCATCGTATGGTGCTCAGGACATTGCGTTATGATGGCTAAATGGTTCATACTCTGATTAGTCAAAAGTTTTACCGCTGATTAATCAAATGTATTAATTGGCACGTGCATGCCCATTTGAAAAAATACATTTTTAATGTGTACGTATGCGATAAATGGGGTTCATCAGCATAGCAAAAGTGGGCATAGAATTTATGTTTTGGGAAACTTATAATTTAATTAAATAAATTTATATTCACTAAATAATATACCGGTGTGAATATAAAGTCTATTTAAATATCTATTTCATTGAGATTGAAATTTAAACTGGCATAATTTCAGAAATTGTTTGACATAATTCAGAAATTCTAATATGCATGTATTCTCATGTGGTTTCAAACGGAGTAAAAATCTTACTTGATTTTTCTCGAGATATGAGATGTCAGTGTAAGATAATTGATATGTTTTCACATCTATTTACATGAAATCGGTTAAAGTTTCACTAAAATAATTTTACTAGAAACGCATACATTTACATCTCAATTTTATGAAATAAAAGGTACAATGCAGAACATATTCAAACACATTGTAAGGCTATTAGCTACATATTTGGGGACTGTAAAATAGAATTTGATTTTCAATAAAGAAGGATAAATATTAATAAAAACTCTTGATGATATTTAAATTGTCCAGAAGTTTTCAGATGGTAATTTTTTTAATAGTTTTCAAATATTTTTTCCAAGCATATAAAGTAACATGGCCATAAATTATATTAATGAAAATACAGCAATTTATAGTTATTTGAAACCCGTTACAGGGGGCATAAATAAAGGTACTTAACAGTTATTAATAGTCTCATTGTTTTACAGATCGCTTATAAAATTAATGTGATCGCAAATCCACTTTCATAAAAATGTCACACTTTACGTATAATGCATAAATGACCTTTTTCTCGACAAAACAAAGGGACATTTTCAGACGCTTCAGCTTTTCTTATAGTTCTGGTCGTGAAGAGTTTTTAAATGTATTCAAAATTTTAACTTCTTACTAAAAACTGGATGTTGTATTTTCTTATATAGGTAGAAGATTAATCATTTAGTCTGTGAACAATACTATTTTAAAATGTTTTTTAAATGTGTTGTAATATTTTGTGAAACACATTTTACGAATTGAAAAACAACTCTGCATGCTTAGCTACAATCTCAAAATATTAAAAAAATATTACTTTCCGAAACATTTGTCAATATTAAAAACTAGAAGGTATGCCCGTCATATGATGGGATTAAATTTTTTAACACATTGCCTCCTGTTTAGCGTCATTTTTATCAATTTGGTGACATTTTTATCAATTTGGCGACATTTCAGTCAATCTGACAACATATAATAAACTCGCCATGTTTGTGACATCCTGCCACATTTTTTGCCAAATATTACAGACGGACGGAGAAATGGGTTATTCATATAGTCGTTTATTACGTTTATCCAAGATACTGAATTTCCATTAATTAGTCGCCATTTTCATTGATTTAACGTCAATTTCATTAGTTTGGCCACATTTTTGTCACTTTAACAGAATTTAAAAAGACTCGTCAAGTTGGCCATATGCATCAAAAATTCGTCAGCAGAATTGAATTTCGCCAAGCGTTACAGACGAATAAATAAGTTATAGGCTTGCCAAATTATTCTAATAGTAGATTCTTATATTATTTCCAAGATATTAAATTATCATCAATTAGTCGTCATTTTCATTTATTCATTTTTATCAATTTGGCGACATTTTCATCAATTTGGCAACATTTAAAAATCTCGCCAAGTTGGCGATATTCCTCCAATTTCAATGCCAAAATTTTGCTAAGAGTTACCCAGAGATAGTTAGATAAACAGACAGATAAATCAAGGTATTTACATTAATAATACATTTTAATCTAATGGATTAAGATATAAATAATCCTATATTTTGTTTATTTTCAGGGATTTGAGAAATCTTTGCGATAAGGTTTTCTTTTTACAATTTAATGTCACAGTTTTCAATTTCGCAGAGATGTTTGCTGTTAGATAGATAAACAGCCAGATAAATCAAGGTATTTATATTAATAATACCTTTTAATCAAATGGATTAAGATATATATAATCCTATATTTTGTTTATTTTCAGAATTTGAGAAATTTTTGTGATAAGGTTTTACTTTTACAATTTAATGTCACAGTTTTCAATTTCGCAGAAATGTTTGTTGTTTATTTCTATTTCGATTTTTAAAATTAATAGTTTTATTATTATAATATATATATTTAATTTATATTCTTCATAATAATTTGCTGTGTACCCTGTCTAGATACAAGCGAATGTATTAGTAATGTAAAATCTACTACCATACATTAATAGAATATTCTTTACTGAAACTACGTAAAACCTTAAAGAACAATGTACATTTGATGCTGAGTTATTATATCACATTTGCGTCTCACAGAAATCCGAACAAATATATTTGTACACATTTATATAAAAAATTATCATTATAAAATATATGTAGTATACCTTTATTATAATATATGTATTATACCTTATGTATTATACCTTATGTATTATACCTTAAGATATGTAAAGCAATTTAAAATTGACATTGCAATAAATTCAGTACCAGCCAGTCTGGGAAACAGTGCAAGGAGGTCAGAAGATGACATTTACAAAGTTGCCATAAAATTAAAGAATCTTATCCCAAGGTCACCCTTGGCCAATTCAGTAATGAGAAGTGATGAGTTGGAGATGACTTCCAGGGAGTAGAGAGAACGATATTTTAAACCAGGTTGACATAATTTTTAATGACTATGTAACGTATTTTCAGACGATTAAGAGATGAATTTTCAGTAGAGAAAAGTTTGAAAATATATTCATATACAGATATACATCGAGAACAATAAAATATGAGTTCGTTTTTGAAATGGCATTCAGTGTGAAGTTTGGAAGTTAAATTCAAAGTTAAATTTTATATTATTTGTGTTCATAAAATACTTAATCGATTGTGTTACTTTCATACGTTAGTGCACACGAGAACGCCCAAAATTACAAACTCCATAAGGTACTTGTGAGCATATTCAGTATAATATTGAAGAATAATTATTTTTAAGCAGAATGACATTTTCATGTTTTCCTATATCTCAGCCTTCGGCGGTTTTATATGTTGCGTACCCTTACGTTCTCCACGAGTCCAGCATAACGTTAACTACAATGTTTTAAGAGGGAAGAATAATTGGTAATTGTTGAAAAAATATACATAGCATAAAGTGAATATTTAAAATGAATTTTCGAAATCTAAATTTTTGTATTTAAAATTACTCTGATTTTTGAAAATTTTTACAATACATAATTTAAAATTGTTACAAATTTTAACTTTGTTATTCTCAAATTCATGTGATGGCTTTCAGAAAATGTTAGGTGCAGCAGACATTTTCAGGTGAATGATTGCGGTAGTAAGCATAATTCAAATGCATTTTAGGAATAATTAATTGTTTCAATGTGCATTATAAGGAGTTATATAAAGTTCTAGTGCTTATCATAATGTATCTAAACATAAAGTTCAATGACATTATAGAGTTTCAAGGCACTTCGTGGCTTCGATATTACGTTACCGTGCCAATATCACTTACATGTTCACGCACTGTAGACATCTTACCAAAAATGTTCAAAATGGTACTTTTAAAAATATAAAAATTAAAATAAAAAAATGATCCATACTACTATGAAAAGTAATTAAAATAGGAAGGTCTAAATAAATTTATCCCAAAACCCATATTTCACTATCATAGGAAATAATGCTATGGAAATGTTTCATATCAAACAAAAAAGATCAACCATGCATAAACCAATGATTAAGAAATAACTTCAATGCAATTTTATTTAAACATCTCTAAAATGCGATACATTCCTCGGTAATATTTTTAAAATTGTTAAAATACTACATTAATTTATTTTATTTTTAAACTTAAAACTTCATCGAGAAAAATGAACTTCATTCATATAAATTTCCTGGTTGAAACATCTCTAAAATGCGATACATTCCTCGGTAATATTTTAAAAATTATCATAATACTACAATAATTTATTATATTTGAAAACTTCATCGAAAACAAAAGAAACTTATTCAAATGACGTCATCGAAATACGTATAACATGCCTGACTCTCTCTATAAAAGTAGCATTTCATTCATAAACTTGTTTCCATTCATTTCATTCATCACAATACTATAATAATTTACTTTATTTAAAAACTTAAGACAATTTAGGTACAAGTAATTAAACTCTATGATTAAAATTTCATCGAAAAAATCGTGTAAAATCAATGAATATTTCAGTCATATCAGCTATATTGCAGACTCCATGAGCTAAATAATTTTGCGTTAAAGAAATTCAGCAATTCTCATACAACTCATTCTACATTTCTTGGTATTTACATTCTCCATAAGTGCAAATTAGGCTTCGTTGTAGAAATAATCAAAGTTAGATGATCATTTAAAATCAAATATACTGTAATTGCGTTGTTTCAGTATGTAGATGCACAGAATTTAAACAAAAATAAAGCTGTTTTAGGACGGATACAACACTAAATATGAATCAAAAAGAACTTTAAAAATCACGATTTTGACACAAGATGGATGCCATATTTTATTTTGAAGTAGATCACGTGATCTTATCATATAATGATCACGTGATCTCTTCCTATAAAAGGTGTAATGATTATTTTAATTTTTATTTAAAATACTGCTTAATATATTTTGCTGCAATTTTTTCTATATATTTTATGGGACAATTTGAATATTTTCTAAAACTTTCAAAGCAATTTGTGTATTTTAAATTCGTTTAAAAAATGTTTGAAAAATTAGGTCCCATAGCGTTCAATGTATTTCATTTTTTCAACCCGGGTTCAATCCAAAACCAATTGGGTGATATTATTCCTTTATATTCCCATAGGTTCCACAGACCGTCTGTACAACATACTAAAATTTCATTTTATAAAATCATTTCTACCGCAGTTATCGTGCTAACGGACAGACAGACAGACAGACAGACAGACAGAATGAACAAAGTCATAAACACTTTTCAACTATATTTTAAAGTGTTAATAAATCGAAGTTTAACAAAAAAAATACTAAAATTTCTACCTAGTTTTAACAATTCACGTAATGTATCTAACTAATAGTAATCCATCAGCAGTTGTAACGAATAGTATCAGTTTCTCTGATTTTGACTGAGGGGATTACTGGCATAAAATTTCATAGAGAAATGTACATTTTTTAAGTCATATCACAAAGTGCAGACATACTTATATGTACACCTGCATAGGAAGCTCTCCTAAGTCCTTATGCATCCCTTTAAATTCGATTGAATCGTTCTGGAGCTGAAAAAGCAGTGTTTACTAATTAGAAATTGAGTGTGTTTGCATCTCATTTAGCGGCACATTGAAGAAATTAGAATATATATATCGAATAGGAAGCAAGATGGTAAAACATGTCAATTATACAGAATCTTTGAACGTTTTGTATTTAGTATAAAAAACATGCGGTTGACATAGAAGTATAACATGTACGCAGACGTTATAATTCTTGTCTATAAAGATGGATAATTATTTTACTGTATCATTTACCTACCATTTTTATGCAACATTTCTATTTTACTTCAAAAAGGATAATAGTAAAGAAATTAAAGTTAGCTTATTACACGGATTACTGTTTTACCATACGCATGTCTCGCTATTGTTTTCAGAAGTATTTTAGCATAACGAGACAATTGCATTAGTGTCTCTTTTCGTGCACATTTTCCTTTATCGACAGTGTTGATGTTGTGTGCAACCACACGTCTTACCGTATTAAATATAGAACGCCCTAAATCTTTAGAATTGAAAATTTCCCCTGTCTTACTTCGCTTTTGAGATAGGAATTCTAGTTCACTTCGCCGCTAGAGGTGCTGCAAACTTCCTTAATCGATAGCGCATAGTCGCTTATATTTAAGTATATACGGCTTTTGCAGATCTATAACACTTCAGCCGAAGGTTATAGACATGCAAAAGGACTTGTGAGAGAATACTGTATAATTAAAAATGCGTTCATGAGATCTTAGAAAACATTTGCCCGTCAAAATTTGAATTTCTCAAATATGTCTGGAGAACAGTATTTTTATATACAATAATATGATAAACAAAAATCGAAATATAGGTAAACAGATCCATTACTCAATTAACCATATATTGAAACAAAAGTGGTGTTACATAACATCTAAATTTCTTATAATTATATCTTCATTTTTTATTATATAAAAAACCGCACACTGCGCCATTTTGCTCCCGAAAAATAGGAACGCAATAACTATTTCTTTTTAACACCTTCTAGGGCACATAAATGTAGGTGCTGAGCAGTAATAATTCGTTTCATTGTTTTATGGAACGCTTAGAAAATTACTGGGATAACAAACATCCCCTCATAAAAAGATCTCGTGTGCTAACATTTTATACGTAACATATAAATGTCTTTCTTTCCAGGAAAATGTGTGGCTACTTTGAAAGACTCCTCTAAAATTCTAAAGGTTTTTTTTAAGGTCACATATCTCTCTTCTAGTTAGATATATTTAAATTTGTTATTTTGTGATTCAATCACAAGTAGATAAGATTTTTTTAGTTTGATGGTGAAAAAGAAATATTTTATCTATAGTTGATTTTATTTACAACTCCTTGTTTGATAAATAAAATAATTCAGATTTTCAATGATTGTTTTACAGTTTGAAGATGCTTGAAAAATATACGTTGGTTAAAGATACCAGTTGACAACAAATGTATCATACACAGTTAAGAAACAAAAGTATACAAAATTATAGAATTATTACAGTATTTTTTACCATTAAGCATTTATGTTAGTTGAATAATAAATTTGACGTGTAACATGTGATGCTTCTATTGCAATGCATAAGAAATTAGCTCATGTGTTATGGCGTAATGTCAAGAACTATTTTTAAAATATTAGTAAATCTCTTATTTTCATCGTATTTCTCTTTATCTCTCTTTGCCCCAAAGCATGCCAAAATTGCTATAGAATCCGTCTATTCTGAGATCTTGTGAGCAACCCCCTTGTCCTGTTTTTGACATACTTTGTGGTTATGTTGTTAATTGTTTCCATTGCATGTATATCAAAGAAGACTTTTCCTCAGAACAATCATAGAAAAAACCATGATGTTAGTGTATGTAGCCAGCAGAACGATATTTCACTGCCCTCAACTCCGTATAAAAAATGTAGTTTTAATTTTATGTAATTTTAAAATTGGGATTCAATTAAATGTCAGTTCGAAATGTGTGTATTTAAGGTTCAATATACATTAAATATATTAAAAATAACACAGAAATACTATTTAGTAGTATTTAGTTTAGCAATCAATTTTATCTGTTAAAACACAATTCGTTGCATTGTCTGTGATTGGACAATATTTGTGTGTCATATATTACTATATACTTTATGCAGAAAAAATTGACATTTTTTATTTAATTTATATAAATTCCCTGATTCAAAAGGATTAATAAAATGATCTATGTAAAAATTCGTTGTATATATGTATCAAAATGTTTCTAACGGACATATTACTCCTCAAAATGCGCTCAAGTAAACTTTTAAATTGGTGAAAAATCGCATTTTGACGTAAACATACATTTGATATGTGTTTTTCTGTTAAAATCTGATATTCAAATATTTTCATGAAAGAAAAATAGTTTATTCGTACATTAGTATTATACAGTATTATATCCGTACAAAAGTATTAAATTAAGGGGATTTGAAAGGTATTCAGCATTATATGAGTCATATATATACCATTGGATTTACAATTTTAATTTATATATATATAGATACACTCACACACACACACACACATATATATATATATGGAGGCTGTGCCTGTGAGTTAATATTTCTGTTTTTTATATTTCTGGTTTCTGGTTTCTAATTTACTTGGTTTTTATTATTTGTCCTTCCACTAGCCAGTAGAGAGTTCCAGAGGTGTTCATAGGTAAATACTATCGCCATTGTCAGAAATTGACTATTCTATCGGTTTTAATTCGAATTGTATGACTGTCCTGACGAGAATGCGATTTCGAACTAACTTTCTATTGATTGTTCTCCATGTCTTGATCATTAATCTTGAGCTAATTATTAATGCCTTTTCTCACTTTTGCAGTGTTTGCTTATTTATTTTATATATATTTATATATATTTATATCTTTTTAATTATGATTTTATTAAACTAATATTCCCATCACCTCCTTTCCATTATAGTGATAAGTTACCTTCTATTTTTATCCTTAGTCTTGGTCTATAGTTACTTATTTGTAACAGATATGCTAGAGATGAGTTTTATTGTACTTACCACAGTTTTTGCATAGTTTTCGATTAAAAAATTTCAATTTTTATTTATATATATATAACTTCAGTATAAGCTATAATGCTTGTGGAATATTTTGTGAATGTTTCACGTACCAGGTTAGAGAATTATTTATTAGAAAATCATTATTAGAAAATGTACATCGTAAAATGGCCATTTTGAGAAAATTATATTTAAAGGACCTTCATAACAGTCATGGCGTCAAATCCGAACTTCAGTTTTACTTATATTTTTCAAACTTCTAATAGGAGTTGAAATGGAAATGTGGTATCATTGGAATTAGTATAAAACGGAGTATCCAGAACTATCAAAATCTCGAAATTGAGAATTTTGAAAATTTCATGTTCCAACTCCTGTTATCGTGCAACGACAAATGAAAACAAAAATCGTATTTAATATTATCATAACATCCCATATTTTCATCTCCATATTTTAGCTATACAAGGTGTTCCAAAAAGATTGAAACGCGATTTAATTCTTTAGCTGTTGGAGATAAGTGGGCAATGTAAATTGCACTGTTGAAGGTAAAGTAGGAAATAAGGACTACGTTAATGAAATAGTCCTCCTATTGATTTTCAAAAAGTTACACTTTTTAAATTTTTATACGACCCCCTTAGACAAAATTGGTCAATCAATTTTTTTTTCATTTTTAATGCAACAAGATTATTAAAAAAACCCTGCATATCTGTATCTCTAAAATTGAGCGAGTAATATTTAATTGAAAATTGAACATTGCCAATGGGGGCCATATATCAAATTAGAAATGTAAATTTGTGACATATCACAAAAAAGATAAAACTTGATGATAATACATAGGAAACCTAACCGCGTAGTGAGTGCTACTGCTTTATATGATCTCTGTCTGTGTAATGCTTTATTTAGACGCATTTGTGATAAAAAAAAATTGGCGCATATTAACGTATTTTTGATCTTAACAATTTCCATCGTCAATTTGTTTATGATACCTATTTTCATAGATGAAACAGCCTTTCGCATGGTACGGAAAATTGGAATAAGTCAGATTTTTTTCCTATATCATAATTTTTTCCTATATCATTTCTGATTGACCAAATTCGTCTAAGGGGGTCGTATAAAAATTTAAAATGTGTAACGTTTTGAAAATTAATGGGAGGGCTATTTAATTAACGTAGTCTTATTTCCTACTTTACTTTCAACATTTTTGTAATTTACATTGCCTACTTATCTCCAACAGGTAGAGAATTAAAGCGAGTGTCTTTTGGGGACACCCTGTATAGAAAACCTCACTCTGCGCCATTTTGCTTCCGAGAGAGAAAAACGTAATAACTATTTCTTTTTAACGCTTTCTGGAGCACAAAAATGTAGGTGTTGAGCATTAATTACTCGTTTCATTGTTTTATGGAACACTTAGAAAATTGTTGGGGTCACAAACATTCCCTCATAAAAAGATCTCCTGCACTAACATTTTATACGAATATCTTTCTTTCCATCAAGAGATGTAGCTATTTTAAAACACTTTTTTCAAACACGTCTTTAACAGCTGCGAATAGGGCCCGTATTTTTTACAGTTCATATATAATATTTCTTGATAAACATTGTTGTGTTTATTTTCCTGTAATAAATATTTCATTAATTATTTCAGAGGTCAATTGCAGAAAGGAAATATAGTATCCAAAATCCATTGTAACTAAAAAACTTCTGTTTAACAAGTTAATATATTCACATCTGAAGTGATTGTTTAGAACATTAGAAATGTCTAATGGAGTTACGAAATGAAACTGAGTTGAAAATATATATATGAGTTACTATTTTTAAAGTATCTTTTGAAAACAAAGGTAACATATGCAGTTAAGATATTTAATATATACTGAACTTCGAAATTGTTAAAGTGTTTTTAACCATTAAACATTTATGCAGCTTCAATAATAAACTACCTATGCAAAATAAACTACAGTATAAATATCATAATATCCATGCGATTTCTAATGTATTGAAATTTGAGTGGATTTTAGCTCAACTCGACATTCCAAAATCTTGTTTTTAAAGGCTTGCATTTTTTTCCCTTACGAGGTTTGTAAGAATATTTTTGAAGAATATGTATTTATATTCCAAATGATTACATTTATAACCTGTTACCCATCATTTTAAAAGGCTTGAAAAATATTTCGAGTGATACCAAGTTTGATAATGTACCCTCCGTGGGGTAACTTCCCCGCCCCCACGAAGGAGGGTAAGAACGTCACAAGCACAAAATTGTTTCGCGGCTATTTTTCACTACAATTATTCGAGCTGTTATGTTTCACGAACATTGAGCCATAAAGAGCCTCTTTCATGCATAACTATGTCACATTTTGTCCTATTCTTCTATGTTAAGAACATATAAATATGTGAATAAATTTAAATTTGATAAGGTTTTCCCTTGTAGTTAAACAAAATCCATCTAGTTCTAGATCTTTCGTTAACAAAGCAGAATATAAAGTTTCGTGACAATTCATTAATATTTGTGGACGCATATGTCACTCCAAAAATTGTAAAATTCATTCAGGAGGTCCTAAAACATATATTGGCATTATAATCTCGAAATAGAAAATTTTTATGGAAAATATACTTTCTAAATACTACGTATGAGAAAGTTTATGTTTCATGGTGCAATACCGATTTTTTTAAAAATATTATTAACACTTTCATTTTTAACATCTGTCTCTTTATCTGTTTAACAAAATCATGGTATTAAGCGTCTAACCGCTGGTCTTGTGAATTAGCTTCTGATTCAATACTGAGAGACATTGTTATTATGCTGCTTATTGGTTCTATTGCAAGTAACGGAAATAAGACATTTCTTCAAATCGTGCATATAAAAACGTAGTGCATGTGCTAAATGTGACCTCCAGCATGATTTTCTGTCGGCTGTAAACCTGTAATAATCACTATCAAATTATTTTAAAATTTTTATAGTTCTAAAACTGCTTTTTTATTTACATTTTTTTCCTCTTTAAAATGTATATATTTATGGTTCAATATTTAGTATAAGTACTATGAATGGATTATTTAGCTATAGAGATGTTTCCGTTAAATCAAGAATCGTATTATTTCCTGTAATCGGTCAATATTAGTGTAGCATATAGGTCGATTTTCTTCATATAAAATAAAATATAAATGTCTAATATATATATTCTGGGGTTCAAAATATTTAATGAAAAACGTATATATATTTTTGAAGTAGTTCTATATAAGAAATCTTTCCGTCCGGTTTCTTTCCGAAACTATTAAAAATGAGAGCAGTCGAAAAGAGAACAGTTAATGTAAAAACTGCTTTTCCATCAAAATTTGGAGCTCAAAATATTCAAGAATAACATACACCATCTATACAATAATATGATACAGTAGTGGATTAAATAATATATGCATGAATATATGAACTATAGCAATAATATAGCAACCGAACATGGAGACAAAAGTTGCATTTCATACAACAATAACATCCTTTGTGTAAATCTCCATCTTTTAGCCATATAAAGATCCTCACAATGCGCCATTTTTTTTCGAGAACGAGGAACTCAATAACAATTTATTTTTAACACCTTCTAGGGAACATAAATGTAGGTGCTGAGCTCTAATTACTCATTCTACTGCTTTATGGAACATTCAGAAAATTTCAGGTATCAAAGACATTTCCTCATAAAATAATCCAGTGCACTAAACTTATATATGTAATGTATAACTGTCTTTTTCATTCTCAAACAGAAGATGCGGCTACTCTGAGACACTCTTCTAAAATCTTTGTATTTTATAGCTGCGGTATGGAGTATTCTTTTAGAGGTTGCATGTTTTTCTTCCTGTTTAAAATAGGTGTTTTTTTTTCTTTTGATTCAGAGACTAATATTTTCGTAGATGAATGTATGGAAATAAGCATTTTATCTATTGATTACTTTATCTAAAAATCTTCTGCTTAATAAATTTAACCCTTCAGACCTTTTAGCCATTCAAAGATCCCTGCGATGTGCTATTTCAATTTCAAAAAAGAGGAACACAATAACTATTTCGTTTTACCACATTTTTGGGATCATGAATGTAGGTGCTGAGCAGTAATTACTATTTCCACTGTTTTATGGAACATTCAGAAAATTAATGGGATCTAAATAATTTCCCCATAAAAAGATCTAGTGTAATAAAATTATATACGTAATGTATAGTTGTACTTTTTTTCAAACAAAAGATGTCACTACTTTGAAACACTCGTCTAAAATCCTTGTATTTTATAGCTGTAGTAAGGAATATTCTTTTAGAGGTCACTCTGTTAGAGGTATATATAGAGGTATAATATTATTTTAGAGGTATAATATTCTTTTAGAGGTAAGGAATATTCTTTTAGAGGTTTTTCTTCCTGTTTACAACAGCTATGTTTGTTTCTTTTCTATCCAAAGACTAATCTTTTTCTAGGTGAATGTAGGAATATAAATATTTTTACCTATAATTTACTGTATCTAAAAATATTTCATTTATTAAATTCACAATCACTTCAGGGCTAAAGCGATTATTTTGAACAAATTTATTATTAGCGATTATTTTGAACGATATGTCAGCAGAAATTTCATTAAGAATTGAACCGAAAGAAAATGCTTGCCCAATTTTTACCCGACCTGTGATCGTTCTTTGATACACATGTCTAAACTACAGGGAGGACGTGGTTTTTATATATATTCTTCAAAAGTAAAATTGCAACAGCATAAAGGAATGCACATAGCCATGCGCAAATCGCAGTACCGGTAGGTAGAAAGAAGAGTCATATACAAATGTTTAAAAGAACAAACAAAGATATGCAAAATAAACCTATAAAGAATGCGGCCCTTACGGACAGCTATACAGGCCGCTAAACGGTGAGGCATACTATCTACGAGGCTATTAATAGTTCATCAGCGTAATCCTTGTCAAGCAGCATCCACTGTGGCACACAGTTCGTATACGGTATGTACCGGTGGTCCCTGGTTGATCTGGCGTATGATGAGGAGCTTCACGTGCTCAATGAAAGAGAGATATGGTGAGACTGCCGATATGATAAGGATGTGAATTCCGTTCACTCTGTTTAGAGCTCGCCGTGCGGTGTGGAATTCTCTTGCTGGAACGCTGCCCTGGGGATGGCTTGCACCAGTGGCTGAATGACAGGCATCACAAATTGCGTGACGGTCGTACCTTTCGGCTGTTAGATTACCTGTAATTTGCATCAGAGATGTCCGCTGATCAAACATGGCACCGCCCCAAGCCATGATGCCCGGTGTGGGGCCGGTATAACGCTTGGTGATATAAGCTGACAAAAGGCGTTCGCCGGAAAGCCGCCACACCCGTCCACGAATATCATTCCTCCACAGGCAGAAGCGAGATCCATCCTTAAACAAAACCCTTTACCATTCATTCCTCCAGTTGCGATGACGACGACACCACAACAAGCCTGCATCCTTGTGTCGAGCGCTTAATGGCATCCTAGTGGCTGTCCACCGTAAGCGCAGCTGTACTGCATGCAATCTGTTGCGAATGGTTTGGCTGCACGCAGCTGCAACCGTAGATAGTGGCAGGCTGTTTCGGATGTCACTTGCGTTGCGAACGTGTCTCGAAGAGCCACTCGGTGAATCTGCTGATCTGTGCGATCATTCGTGCACTTACTTGATCCATTCCCTCTTCGTCGTATTCTTTGAGGTTCCTGCGTCCATCGCGTCACACATCTCTTGAGGGTACTCACGGCGTGTCCAATATGCGTGGCAATTGCACACATCGATAAGCCTGCGTCACGCAGCTTCAGGTTACGGACATGTTCCCCAGCCGATAACTGCTAGTATACAACTCGCTGATGTTTTCAAGGCTTCGCTGTATCACGTTTTTGAAAGTTCGGCTGCTTCAAATCGTCTATGATAGCATTTACTGGACGAAGCATTTACAGCCGTCTGCTGGTTTTTAGTATGCAAAACTGGGTGTCACATGACCAGATACGTACGAAAATTAAACATTTGCACATATGTCTCTCTTCTACCGATACTGTGAATTGCATATGGTTACGTTCATTCTTTTCTGGTGTTGCAATTTCACTTTTGACGAGTGTAGTTTCGTTCCCGTAAATATAGTGTTTATATTATGAGTCAACTGGAGAGTAATTAAAAAAAAGTTAATATGAAATTTGATACAGAAATTCGATATATTAGAGGGTTTTTGATATTATACGTGTTTCGATATTTTCTCGACTCAAAAACTCGATGCATGGAATTGATATATAATAATGCGAGATACTCATCTCATATAACCAGATGTTTCAGATTAGTAAACACCCTGCATTTTTGATATTTTTTTATTATTTGCTTCAATTTATCTCATGTTTTCATAAATTAAAACTGGCATAGGTATACCAATGAAATCTGCGTGTCGTATTGTGGGCAAAAAAAAATTCTTATGGAAACTGAATCAACCATTAATATTAATAAGTAAATACAAATTTTTAATGATTTTGGAATTTTTCCATGTAAATCAGAAAATAAATTTGTAATCATTGAAAAAGTAAAGCTTGGTGAGTGGTCTCTTTATTTTTCTAGATGTTTTTCTTGAATTTTATATTCTAATTAAAATGAAGTTTATCCTATATTGTGTTTTCCCGTATCTAACGATTTTTACCAGTTCCACAGAAACACGCAAAACTGTTCTTCCACTGCAATAAAATTTCAAAATGTCATTAATTCAATTTCATTATAATTCATTGATTACATTAAACTTTAGTTTATACAGAATCCAAAGTTCCGGAAAGCCCAGTTTATGTTCATTGAAGTTTGCTATATAATTTTTACATTAATTTAAATATTTTCCTTACACTACATAGTGCAATATAAACTGTGTAACGCATCAGGCGAAAAATAACTCATGCCAACAAGTGGGACCCGCGTGTATTCTGCCCTATAAGTAATAATCAAAAACACGCAAGAAAGTTTCCTACTTTTGGTGAGTTTGTTTACAGAGTTGAGTCTTAGATCTTAAATAAAACTTATAAAATGATAAGAAATAAGACAACATCATGGTCTCATTTTCTGTATCTGATGGCATATGTTGCGTAAAGCTTCAGGGTTGCATCGCGATTTTTCGCTGTGAAAGAAGTATAATCATTGCACTATGTAGGGAACGAGCCGTGTATATCATGGACTCACATTCAGTATTTGATGTCATACGCTCATAATGTTCTTGAGGTCTTGAAATGTTTATCCATGATTGAAACACATTAGGCAACATTTTGTAGCAGCGTTATCCAGAGAGAGATAGATAGACATGCAAATCAAGATGTTTATATTATTTATTATTTTGTTTTAAATAAACGGTCCCCATTTGAGTTCGACATTCGATAATTCGGCAGATTTGATAATTTGGCCCTTCTAAAGTTCCGGACATGTCGGATTATGGGAAGGTAATAGAATATTTTACTTTATTTGTAACCGTTATTCAACATTCTATACGAATACTAACCGTTATACAACATTCAATAGTAACCGTTATTAATAAACAATAGTAACCGTTATTAATAAACAATCCGTTATTAATAAACAATACGTTAACCGTTATTAATAAACATACCGTTATTAATAAACAATAGTAACCTTTATTCAACATTCTATACGAACAGTAACCGTTATTCTTCATTTTATTTCGACATTCAATAATTCGGCAGATTTGGTAATTTGGCCCTTCCAAAGTTCCGAACATGTCGGATTATAGGAAGGTAATAGAATATTTTACTTTATTTGCAACCGTTATTCAACATTCTATACGAATACTAACCGTTATTAATAAACAATAGTAACCGTTATTAATAAACAATAGTAACCGTTATTAATAAACAATAGTAACCGTTATTAATAAGCAATAGTAACCGTTATAAATAAACAATTGTAACCGTTATTAATAAACAATCCGTTATTAATAAACAATCCGTTAACCGTTATTAATAAACATTCCGTTATTAATAAACAATAGTAACCGTTATTCAACATTCTATACGAACAGTAACCGTTATTCAACATTTTTTTTCGACATTCGATAATTCGTCAGATTTGGTAATTTGGCCCTTCCAAAGTTCCGAACACGTCGGAGTATAGGAAGTTGATAGAATATTTTATTTTATTTGTAACCTTGCTGAAATATGTAGCATAAAACTTTATTTGTTAATTTTGATCTCCGATTTTCTGCCTCTACAAATTAATTTATAACGATTTGTCCCTGCCTGTATTATCCCAGGTTCGTAAATACATTTTTGATGTGAGCAAATTGTGATTTTGTTAAATTTTTTATTATATATTTAAAATGTATATATTTATAGTCACTCCTTCAGAACCATCGAGTATCATAAATGCGATTAACATAAAACTTTCCGGTATTTACACGTGACGCATGCGCATCACCTCTGCCCAGGTACATAATAGCCAGCACAGAGCGTTTTCAGTATTCATTGACCATTCGTATTTCGGATGACTACGATGTACGCGCGTTGTAATAAAGTTCTCTTTTAATTATGTCCTTGTAAATAAAGTTATATTCCATGATTACTTTTGTGATGAATACCCTACAATTTCGCACTTTCGCCATAATGATATAACACACATAAAAATCTGATGTGGGCAGCACATGACTTTCCTTATATAATGCAATGGCTTTACTACATTTAAAGTAAAAAAAATAGTTTATTTTTATAGTAGATATTTATATTCTTTCCAAGATATTGAATTTTCGTCAACGAGTCGTTATTTTCATTGATATAGCGTCATTTTTATCCATTTGGCGAGTTTTTCGTTAATTTTTATATAATCTGGGGATAATCTGGGTTTCTATATAATCTGGGGATAGACCAAATTTCTATATAATATGGGTAGAGAACTTTTCTGTATAATCTGGAGACAAGTCGAATATCAAAGAAATTGATTGAATTGTGTCAGTTATGAGACGTAACAGTGTCAGTTATGAGAAGTACACTCACCAGCGTCTTTTGAACTTTAAATATCTGCTGTGGGAAGCACATTACTTTCCTTATATAATGCAATGAATTTACTACTATTACAGTAAAAACAGTAGATTATTTTTATAGTAGATACTTATATTCTTTCTAAGATATGGAATTTTCGTCAATTAGTCGTCATTTTCATTGATTTAGCATCATTTTTATCCATTTGGTGAGTTTTTAGTTAATTTAGCAACATTTAAAAAAGCCGCCAAGTTGGCACTTTCCACCAAATTCGTCGCCAAAATCTCACCAAGCATTATGGACGGAGAAATAAGTTATTCTTACAGCAGATAAATGACTATTGGCGTTCAAATACAAAAGTATTACTCAAAGTATCTTTTTCCATGAATGGAGCAAGCTAGATCCACAAGAATGACGTCACCCACTTTTTCGCATGGTATTACATATGGAAAGTGAACATGTTTCTCAATAGGAAATATTTTTTTTTATTTTATATGACGTTTTGATATTTTTGTGAAAAATGCGCTATATCTCGAGAACATTTCATGCTAGCGTTCTAAATTTTATATCAATCGTTTTCTAATGAAAAATTACATAAGAAATATCAATTTGCGTAACATTATTTGAGGTTTTGACTTTTTGACGATTTTTTCAAATTTCACTCGAAAATTTAGGGGGGGTTCTGAACGTTCCATTGCGTATAAAAGCAATAGGCTTCCGGTGTTTACGGATTGTAATTTTTGTACCTAATTTCGTTTGAAACGGTCCATTCGTTCGTCAGTTATCGTCTTAACAGTCTCACTGACACACACACACACACACAGACATCACTGCAAAAATGTTCGATTCGTGATCAGGAATGCTTGAAGCGTTCTCTTCCGTCGAATACTTGAATTCGAATTTTCGACCCCGTCACAATACTTTCCTTATACATTTGGTATATAAAGGAAAGTAAAAATAATACAGAGGAACTATTTAACTATTTTTATTTGTTAAAACATTATTTACTGCACTGCCTGTAGTTTTTCAATAATTATTAGACATATATTTATGTGTGCTTCATACAGAATTGAAAAAAAAATGCTATTGAAAAGTATAAATTTCACGGTTCAAAGCAATTAATAAAAACATGTATGCAAATATTCGAAGTAGTTCTGAATACAAACTCTTTCGGAACGATATATTTTCTAAACTTTTTGAAATGTCATGAAACACAAACCCACCTATAAGGGCGTCCCCCAAAAGAAGAAAGAAATTCCATATTAAGCACGAAATCAGTCCATGCATGTTCGTATCTGCAATGAGATTATCTTCCATATTTTTAGTATGACCCTTGTTCTTTTTCGACCCAGGTCGTCCTATCATCCTGAAGGTGTAAGGTGTATGTTTGGACGGTCTGGATAGTGCCACCCAATGTAGACCGGCGTCCACAGGAACCACACCTTTTCTCTTCTACCACCAATCACTCAGAAGGACTAACGGACCTTCATATGTAACGTGTCCGTACTTCGTGTGAAGACGGATACAAAAAAGAACCGGGAATGACAGAAATCGAACCCGGATCGACAGAGTGTGATCTCCACGTGCCTTTGCAACTTTGTGTGGCCTGAGCTACATTTTAATTTTTAAAAACAGATTTTATGCCCGTCCCGTGGTAGGACTGAAAATGTCAGTTCTTATAGAAGTTCGCAAAAATTATGGTCCATAGTAGGTTCCTTGTTGATATAACAGATAAGCAAAAACCAGACCATGGATGATGGTATCAGCAATGGGAGTGTCGTCCTTATGTTCGAAATATCACACAGAGTATTTTAAGTATACAAAAAAGCACATTTTGACTTAAAAGAGCATTTAAAATGTATATTCTGTTGAAATCTGGAATTCAAAATATTTAAATATTAAAAATATAATAATCTATACAATAGTATGATAAAGTAGTAAATTTTATTACATATGCTTTAAATATTAATATAAACTGCAGCAATAGTCATGTAACCAAGCACAGAAACAACAAATGTTGATTCCATACTACAATAACGTCCTTCATTTATATCTCCATCTTTTTGTCATATAAATAGCCGCACGATGCGCTATTTCTTCCTCGAAAAGGAGGAACACAATAAGTATTTCTTTTTAACACCTTCTGGGGGAGCATAAATGTAGGTGCAGAGCAGCAATTACTCGTTACATTGTTTTATGGAACACTTAGAAAATTACTCGGATCACAAACATTCCCTCATAAAAAGATCTCGTGTTCTAACATTTTACACATAATGCATAAGTGTCCTTCTTTTTAACTAAAGATGTGGATACTTAGGAACATTTTTCTAAAATTCTAGGCTTTTATAGTTGCGGCGAAGAGTACTTTTTTAAGAAAGGTCACATCTTATCCCTCTTCCTAATATCCATGTGTTTGTTTTCTTTTATTAAGAAATTAACCTTTCGAGAGGTGAATAAGGAAAAAGGAAATATTTTATCTACAAATTTTTTGTGTAGCAAGTGAGATAATTTAGATCTAAAGTGATTCGTTTAAACTTTTCAGTACTGTTTGAGAAAATATATTTTGCGCTGTCTAAAACAAGTGCAACATATACTAAATTAAGAAACTAAAAATATACAAAATTATATGGTTACTGGATGGGTCAAATCCATTAAACATTTACGTGATTTGAATAATAAATTTGGCGCATAAACTTTAGTGTTTCTATTGTAGTGTATTATGAAAATGATTGATGCTCGATAGTGTAACGTAAGAACTATTTTTAAAGTATTTAAACGTTCGTTTGGGGTATATTTGTTCTCGCTATCGTTCCTGTGCATAAAAACACTCAAAAATTGCTTGAATGTAATACACGTTGAAAATGGTGTGTCAAATCGTAAATAATGCGATTATCTCTCTGATTCTCTTGTAAGAAAATTGATTGTTGCTTTGTTAATGCATTCCATTGCAACTAACCAAAAATAAGACTTTTGTATATATATATCAACACTGGGCGAAATGCGGTCATTAGCAGTATTTTCATTGGACCTTGACTATTTAGTATCTTATAATTTTTAGAATTATTTTTTAAATGTTTTCTTTTGATTTAATTTAATACCAAGATAATATTTGCAAATAATGTATTTATTCTTTGATATACGACAAAAACAATAATGACTAATTTCTGGGGTGAACAGATGAGATAGTCAGCATGATTTGTTCTGGTTTTATTTTTCCGTAATTGTTAGATATATGTGTAGCACATGCAAAACATACGCTATTTATGTTTGCGCCTTACATAATAAAAATGAAATCCGCGTTGAAATTTATACATATCGTGGTTAATTCCTGTTACTTTATATGGATGTATATAATGAAGTGCTCTGCATAAATAATAGCTAGATTTGGTGGTACCAATATGACCATCAAGAAGGCGAAATCGTTACATTTGGAAAGTGTTTAAAGTTTATTGCAAATTTGTCATATATTTTTAAATCAACATTTTCGTTTCTTATATGAGTGTTCGTTGAATATTAGTTAAAGTGTATATAATAGTTTTATTGAAAAGCACAAAAATCATATATGACCTGCCATAAATTTAATATTATATTTTATGTCACATAGTTAAAAAAATGTTTACACCGTCCTACTGTAAAGAACCTTAGTCCCAACCGAGATGCTATTTATGTATACATCTTGCATAATAAAAATAAAGTCCTTATTGAAATTTATACATATTGTGCCGATTATTAATTTTGTTGATTAAAATTAATATTGTCAAAAATGCATTTTACATTAAATGAATTATTTATTAGTATATTAATTATACATGTAATCTGTTCTAAAACTTACTGCTGTGTACATTGCGTTGGTGGCCGCAAAACCCACCTATTACTGTGCTTAACGGGATACTAAGTTAACAAACTAGAAATTAAGGTTAATAGTAAAGGAACAAACATTTTATTTATCACATACTCAATTTACACTCTTTAGTTTACAAATTAAATAAATATCACAATAGTGGAATACATCTCAATGGTAGTTCGGGGGGTGTAATGCCAGATGAATTGATATTTGGTTGGAGCACGTGGTGGGATGCATTAATTAGCTTTTCCTCAAAAACACAAATTTAGACAAAGAGGTTATCCTCATATAGTTTTAATGGTACGGTACCTGATCTTCTTTCATATAACTTGGGTAACACCGATGCTTTGTCACACTTTACACTTGCAATACCAGATGAACATGAGCTCTCCTTCGAATTCCGATATCAGAGACGCACACACCACTCTTAACTCTGCTACCGTCGCTTCTTCTTGACTAGTCTCACTCCAACAGCCTGCCTTGACCAATTCTGACTCTCACTTCGAGCAACTCTCACTTATATCCCTTTTTCGGTCGGCGGTCCACGTGCTGAAATCTAGAGCTGAGGGCTAATCCGTAGACATGGCGTCGCCGTCTCGGTTTGCCGCCAAACGGCTTAACGTGGTATGTAAACATGGGCGTGGTATGTAAGATATGGGGCCACCTGTATATTATCGCCCATCTGCTTAGCGTGGGGATAATCCGCCCGCATTCCTGGTTCCATTATTTTTTAATCCTTCCAAATATTTATTACTTTACATTTCTGGCATTACATTCTCACCCCCCCCGCGAAAAAAAAAGTCCAAAAGTTACTCTCCCACAGTTTCACCCCAGTGGTAAGAAATTAAGTTCACAATGGTTCCTCGCAAACACATAAGTTCATCCATCGTGAGAAAGGCTGAGTTCCACTTTTTAGCCTCGTACAACTCATAGCTTTGATAGTTCTCTGTCAAGTTAGTCCATTATTCATAATTGACATAATGTACCATAAATTACATGAGGATTACCAACATTCACATTATTATTAAATTGTAAATTTTGATATATATTATTTGCAATGCATAATTTTCATTTCTCCTTTTACATAATTATTTACATACGACATATCATTACATAACAGCATTCATTACTTTATTATTATTATACATTTTCTTGTTATCATTTCATTTTGTAACATATTGTAGTAGTGCAACTATCAACTTCCGATTCTTGGTTACGGTTGAATTCCATACCACCATATTATTTATAAATTACTTTGTTATTTCACTTTTTTTTTTTTTTTTTTTTTTTTTTTTTTTTTTTAACTTGCCATATATGTAATGTCAGAAATACATAACATACTTTTTGAAATATACTTATATCCACAATTTAAAACATAAAAACATATACATATACACTCAATTATCACTTTCTATTTATGACATTAATTACAAACTTTTTACATATTTTTCATATTCTTTGTTTTATGAAATTACTATTTACAACAATTCGAGGGCGAAAATTATACCCTCTGGCATTATAACAAACCTCATCATCATTTCTATTATTTTCACAGTTTAATTGCTTTTCTTTAGTGACCTTCCCTTCCTTAATCTGACTTTGATCATTATTTCTAATCACTTTCTCATTTTGATTTTTTTCTTTGTCCTGTGTGTGTGTGTGGTTTGATTCGCTTTCGTCACTATCTTTCAAATATTGTTTTCGCTCCGCTGCCATGTATAGTTTATTTATGTGCACTTTATAAGTTTTATTTTCATCACTTTTAAGACATATTATAACATTATTATTTCGGACTAATTTCGTAATTCTAAATGGTCCATCATATCGATCCTCTAATACCCTTGGTTTTAGGAACTTTTTTAGGTACACTGTCGCTCCTATAAATATATCGTTTTTTCTCACTATTTTATATTTCTTTATTTGTTTGTCATTTATCAGCTTTTGTTGTTCCGATGCGTCTTTTTTTTTTTTTTTGTAATTCCTCTCTAATTTTACTTAATTTTTTATCTACCATTTGTTGCTCTAATATTTTCTCCACATTTATCTCATCATTTTTAATTAAAGTATTTACACATTTGATTTGGTTATCATTGTCAAATACATATCTCGAGCAATAATCACTTGCGTTATTTTCACCTTTTTGATATTTGAATTTAAAATCATACTGACTTATGTCAATTAGCCACCTCGATATGATATTTGGCATTTTATCTAATTTTATGTGGTACATAAGGGATTTTGCGTCACTCAGCAAGGTGAAACTCCTTCCGAACAGATATTCTCTGAAGTGTTGTAAGGATGCGTGTATAGCTAGCAATTCTAGCTTTATTGCAGGATAACGCTTCTCTGCCGGGTTCACAGGTCTTGAATAAAATTCGATAACATGATCGACTCCATTTACCCTTTGCATCAAAATACTACTAATTCCCTTACCTGAGCCATCCGTAGTTAAGACAAACGGGTTTACTTCATCAGGCTGTCTTACAACTGGTTCTTTAAAAATTGCATTTTTTAATTTTTCAAAAGCTTTTCTACATTCATTATTCCACTCGAACCTAACATTCTTTTTTGTCAAATTTACCAACGGTTCTGCAATTTGTGCATAATTTTTTATCAGACCTCTAAAGTAGTTTGTTGTCCCAAGAAAGCTTTTTACTTGTTTAACCGTTTGGGGTTGTTTGAAATTTTGCACTTTTGCACAGTTTTTTACTGATGGGCTTATACCATTCGCATTTACTTTATATCCTAAAAATTCAATTTGCGATTTGCATATCTGTAACTTCGCCGGGTCGAGTGTTAAATTATTTTCTTTCAATCTTTGGAAAACAATTTTGATTTTCTCTAACATTTCGTCGTTATTTTGTGCGCATATGACTAAGTCATCTAAGTAAAAGTATATTTTTAACTCTGATAGATCTCCTAACACTTTGTTCATTAAAAGTTGAAAATATGCTCCTGAGTTTTTAAGACCAAACGGAATTCTTTTAGGATTAAAATTTCCCATAAAAGTTGTGAACGTTAAGGCCTTTCTATCTTGTTTTCTTAGTTCGATCTGAAAAAACGCCGCCTTCAAATCCATAACTGTATAAATTTTACTACCAGCGATATTTTGTAATATATCCTTCACCTTTGGTAAGTTTATTGGCAAAAGTGGTAAATACGCGTTTATGGCCTATAATCAATAGCAAGTCTATATTTAGGTTCTTCATTTGGTTTACTTGGTTTCTTTACAAGAATAATGGGACTAGCGTACGTGCTTTGTGAACTTTCAATAATGTCATTTTCCAATAATTCCCTAATTTCTTTTTGCGCAATTTCTCGTACTGCTCTCGGAATTGGGTATGGTCGACTCTGAATAGGATAATTGTGCATAAGTTCGATTTTCGGTACTATTGCTGACGTTTTACCTAGTGTAGCATATGACTTTGAAAAAACCTCTGTATTGGTCATCATTAATTCAATAACTTTATTTCTATCTTCCTTATTTAAGTGCTGTACTTGAAAATCGTCTGGAGATATTTCTTTCTTTCTTAATTCCCGAATTTGTTGATAATCTTTTTTATTTAAATTTTGAATATTATTAATTTCCAACGTGGGTTTACTGCTTTTATTTTTTGTATCAACAATTTCGATTTGTTCTGTTATTATACCCACGTTCATATTTTTATTAAGTGTAATTTGGCAATTTTTTTCATTGTATAACAACATTCGAATCTTATTTTTATTTTCTATACTTTGGATAGCTTCATCCGTGATTAATGTTCTTGCCATTTTTATTGGAGAAAATAAAACATCCTGTCCCTCATTTAATTCCTGTGACAAAATCAATTGGACTATTTCTGACTCCCCTGGCTTTAATGTTATTTTTCTTTTCAATCTAGCGAAAATCTGCTTTTCCTCTTTCTTTCTAACATTCTTATTCTTATTATTTTCATTAGAACTTGGTAACAATTTTTCATCATTTACATTAATGCGAGTGCTACAATTTTGCATATTAGAGTTTTTTCTATCGTTATCGCTTTCATTATCCTCGCTTATTCTACCTTCATTCTCATTATTGAATTCATTACAACAATTATTTATTTCCTCATATTCGTCGTCATCATTATCATCGCTTATTCTATCTTCATTCTCATTATTGGATTCATTGTAACAACTATTTATTTCCTCATATTCGTCGTCATCAGTATTATAATTTTCATAATTACTATTATATCTATTTTCATCGCGAATTCCCTGGCTTTGTGGTTTTTGCTTTGAATTCTGAATTGGGTTTGTATTTTCACTTTTATACAATTTAATCGCAGTATTCCCAAATTGTACTTCGTTATCTTTTGTATTTAAAATTGCTTTATGTGAGGATAAAAAGTCGTAGCCTAAAAGCATTTTATATTGCCCCTGAAAGTTCTGTTTTGTCACGAAAAAATAATTTTTGCATGCCTTTTCCCCAATTCTAAATGAAAATTGAATGCAATTTAAAAATTCTATATTTTCTTTAGTAAACGTCTGAAGTATTACTCTTCTGGTTATGTATTTTATTTTTGCATTTCTATTCTGTTTTAGTTTTTGAAATGTTTCCAAATCTATAATACTAACTTGAGCCCCACTATCAATTACACTTATTATTTTTATTCCTTTGCAATCTATTTCTACCATCGGTAATTGTGGGCTAGATACGTTTTCACATTCGCTTGAAAGGATACTTTTGGTATCATATTTTGCTTTATCATTATTTTCATAATATTGTCCTCTCTTCAAATTTGTATAGTTTTGCCAGTCATCTCCATTTTTGTTATTTCTATATGTTTGTGAACCGAATTTATTTATTTCTCTGGAATTTGTACGATTCATTCCTTGGTCCCAAATTCCAGCTCTTAGTTTAAATTACTATTATTATTGTTTCTCTCATATGTGTTTGATCTTATATTTCTTCCGTTGCGCCCCCTAAAATTTCCTCTTATACTTTGCCTCTCTCTATTTTCTACGTTGGTTTCTAATTGATCATAATAATTTCTTTGATCATTATTATTTCCTTGATATTCCCTATTACTTCTATTATATCCTCCTCGATCATAATTTCTGAGATTTTCGTTTCTGTTTCCTCTGATATAATTTGTTTGCTCCAACCCATATTGCTGATAATTCATTCGTTTGGGATTCCTTGCAAATGCAGTATTACACTCATTGTACCAGCAATCTGGGAAATAATGTCCATTTTTTCCGCACCCTATGCAAAAAACAGCTCGTTCCATGGATTGATTTGGTATATTTTGCAATTTTAATTTATTAATTTCTAAAGTCAAATCTTGAACCTGTGTTGTAAGTAACATTTCTTTCAGTTCGTTATGTGATTCTTCTGGAGTCCTATCATTAAGAATTATTTCAAACAGTTCGGCATTTTTTATGGCATCTTCAAACCGCTGCGGATCTTTTTTCTTCACTTCAATTGCCAAATCAGGGCGTAATGCACTAATGAATTTTCCCAACATTATTTTATTGGTTATTTTCTCTACCTCTCCATCTGTTGTATCCTTAAGGTTCAAAAATTTACGCGCTGCGTTTTTTATTTTTAGCACAAGCTCGTCCACTGACATATCAGACGTTTGTTTTATTTTATTGAATGCGTCCTGTTCTTGCGTTATCGTTATTCTGTTTGAAAATTTATTTATTAATAATATTTTTATTTTATCAAACTCCTTTTCGTTTTGTAATTCAGGGTTTTGAATTAAAAACCGCATAGCCTTATCTTTTAATCTGGTTTTAATGATAGCCACTTTATGCTCTTCCTTCCAACTTGCTAACTCCGCTAATTCATCAAATTGTTTTATAAAGAAATTTATATCTTCCTCCTTACTCCCACTAAATAATGGCAGGATCTGCATTACTGGAATATCCATATTTTTAGTATTTCTATCCAATTTACTATAATTTTTATTTGATATTTTTGATTCTTCTTTCAAACTTGAACTCCTTGTTATAATTGAACTTTTCACCACTTTTTTAACTGGTCCCATTCCTATATCCCATTTTTCTAATTATACCTTCGATCTCCTTAAGAAGAACCATTTTTTCCATTTCATTGATACAACTTTACATAATCATACATATAACATAAGGAGAAATGAGAATTGTGCACAATATTTTCACACCCATCTGTGTCGCCACCAGTTGTCCAACCTTATCAATATTTATTTATTTTTTTTTTTTTATTATTATTATTATTCCTTTTATTTTTATTAATTTCATAAATCCTTATTTTATTCCCGTTACTGCTAAAGTCACGAGCACCAAATGTGCCGATTATTAATTTTGTTGATTAAAATTAATATTGTCAAAAATGCATTTTACATTAAATGAATTATTTATTAGTATATTAATTATACATGTAATCTGTTCTAAAACTTACTGCTGTGTACATTGCGTTGGTGGCCGCAAAACCCACCTATTACTGTGCTTAACGGGATACTAAGTTAACAAACTAGAAATTAAGGTTAATAGTAAAGGAACAAACATTTTATTTATCACATACTCAATTTACACTCTTTAGTTTACAAATTAAATAAATATCACAATAGTGGAATACATCTCAATGGTAGTTCGGGGGGTGTAATGCCAGATGAATTGATATTTGGTTGGAGCACGTGGTGGGATGCATTAATTAGCTTTTCCTCAAAAACACAAATTTAGACAAAGAGGTTATCCTCATATAGTTTTAATGGTACGGTACCTGATCTTCTTTCATATAACTTGGGTAACACCGATGCTTTGTCACACTTTACACTTGCAATACCAGATGAACATGAGCTCTCCTTCGAATTCCGATATCAGAGACGCACACACCACTCTTAACTCTGCTACCGTCGCTTCTTCTTGACTAGTCTCACTCCAACAGCCTGCCTTGACCAATTCTGACTCTCACTTCGAGCAACTCTCACTTATATCCCTTTTTCGGTCGGCGGTCCACGTGCTGAAATCTAGAGCTGAGGGCTAATCCGTAGACATGGCGTCGCCGTCTCGGTTTGCCGCCAAACGGCTTAACGTGGTATGTAAACATGGGCGTGGTATGTAAGATATGGGGCCACCTGTATATTATCGCCCATCTGCTTAGCGTGGGGATAATCCGCCCGCATTCCTGGTTCCATTATTTTTTAATCCTTCCAAATATTTATTACTTTACATTTCTGGCATTACACATATCGTAGTTCATTTATTTGATTAAAACGTGGGTGCGTATAATGGCGTGTTCTGCATATATGTTACCTAGATTTAGTGTACCAATATGACCATTAAGAGGACGAAATCGTTAAATTTGGAAAGTTTTTAAAGTTAATTGCAAACTTGTCATATATTTATAAATCAACATTTTCCTTTCTTATATGAGTTTCGTTAAATATTAGTTAAAGTGTATATACGATTTTTTATTGAAAAGCACAAAAATCAGATATAACCTGCCATAAATTTAATATTATATTTTATGTCACACAGTTAAAAAAATGTTTCACAGTCCTGTAAGGAGCTTTAGCCATATATTTTTAAATCATCAATTTCGTTCTTTATATGAATATTTGTTGAATAAAAGTGTATACAATATTTTTATTAAAAAGCATACAAATCGGCCATTTCATAAAATACAAAGCATAAAAATTGAACATTATTCAGAGGTTGTCACAAAATGTCATGAAAATCGGTACTACCTTTCTCCCGTGATGATGAAACAAACACACACACACACACACACACACATAGATATATTTTCCATTTTATTTATACAGATTATTTAAATAATACATCTATTTTAAAATCATTATAACTGCGCCATTGCATTAAACGCAATGAACGTGGTACTTCTAATATACTGGGAATAGATTTAATAACGCAGTCGTTGGTAATTTCATCAAAAGATAGTTCTACGGCGAAGCCTGATCATGATAACTTGACAGAGATGGGGGATAATGTTAATTCCACAGTTCCGGTAAACCACAATAGAACCTGCAAACACGATGATTTCGAGGTAGCATTGCACATAATTTTGCAGAGAATATTATTGGTAGCATCTATATGTACGTGTTTATTGCTCATAAGTATGTGCATGTAGGTTGTAAGAGGTTCTACATTGAAATATAAATAATCTCATGGAAAAGATGTTTAAAGCGACGCTACTATAGGTATTTGCATATAAAGCCATAAAAAAATTAGCGTTTAAAGAAAGGATGAGAGGTTTAAAATCGAATCAGAGTAAAATATTTAACCGAAAAATAAGATTTGTTATCACTCTTTTAAAGCAAAATAGATTTCATATTAAATTATTAGTAGAAGGAAACTTGAAAATAAAAATTAAATCGCTTTCCAATTGTAAGACTAATAATGAAAATAAAACCGATTACATAGGATTTCTAGGAACATCCTTAAGCATCCCAACAAATGTGTAAGGAAACATCTATGAGTGCATACATTCGGTCGATATTCCATTCAGCTATCATGTTCAATCATATAGAAGTGATGCATCGGCCTTAGAAAATAATTTATAAAGTGATAACAAATTCGGTACAATTGCAAAGTTGTGGAGTGTCTTTAATTCGTCGGAAATTTAAATCGGAGTTTTAATGAGCACCTTCCAAACATCCCTGATATCGAATTAAACATCTTTAAAGTGTTATATGTGTGTCCGTGAGACTATGAATGAGATATCTCACGGACGTAGAGAGTGTTTTGAACATAATTTGGTACGATTATTACTGTTCGTGACTACTAGAATCCTATTGTTTTTAAAAGCGATCTAAAATTTGGATAAGCCTTGAATTTTTGGTTGAATTTGTGAAAAAGTCATAAAAAGAAATATGACATTCACTAACCTTTAATAAATAATCATCAAGTATTTCATTATTCTCAAACGAATACGATAAATTTTAAATGGCTATCTTGAACCGTTTTCGAGATATTGTACGGTTTTCAAATAAATGTTTGCATAAAGTTCATCAAAATTAAGAGAAGTAAGTATCATCAAATATGCAACACTTGACAAAATATTCGGAGACAGTGTCGGCACATTTGACGAAATACCGCCAAACTGATAACTATTTAATTTGGAGCCAAATTGATTAAAATGTCGTCAAAATAACAAAACTGAAGCTGATTTTACGAATTTGACTCTCTAATTAATGAAATTATAATTAACATATTTTCCTGGGGTATATGGCTTTATATGTAAATTGCACAAAATTACACGCATTTATTTAAAATTACTCTAAATTTGAAGTTTTAATTCAATTTTCGTTTCCATTCAGTGACTGGACGTGTTTGCAAGAGCGATGATGCAAAAATACGCATAAACTGAAATATCTCAAAAACGGCTAGTCTTGAGTAATGGGGTTAGTCCTATTCTTTTCATTAATTCGTTAGTCAAAAATTAAGTATAAGGCAAGCATATTATTGATACATTTGAGCATATATGTAGTTCTTTATTTCAGATTTTGAGAATTTTTGAGGGCCGTTTCCCAAAAATAGACAGATTTATTTTTTAACACTTTACAACATACTTGAAAAGTGTTTATGACTGTGTGCATTCTGCCCGTGTGTCTGCCTGTCTGGCATTTCGCACAATAACTGCCGTATAAATGACTTTATCAAAATGAATTTTTAGTGTGTTGTTCAGCATAGATACGGGTTCATTTGTGGGACATATGGGACATATCATTGAAGAAATGAAATACATTGAACCTTATGAGACCTAATTTTTCAGATTGCTTCTAAAGTTTTAGGAAATGTTCAAATTATGCCATAAAAATAAAAAAAAACAATTTCAGCAGAATATATTCGACAGTTTCTTAAATAAGAATTAAAATAATAATTACACCTATATTTTTGGAAAATATCACGTGACCCACTTCAAAACAAAATATGGCATCCATCTTGTGTCAAAACCGTGATTTTTAAAGTTCTTTTTAATTTATATTTAGTGTTGTATCCGTCTTAAAAGTGCTTTATTTTTGCTTAATTTCTGTGCATCTATATTCTGAAACAACGTAATTATAATATATTTGAGTTTAAATGATAATTAAACTTGATTATTTCTACTACGAAGCTTCATTTTCGCTTTCGGAGAATGCAAACACATCAAGCTGTGAAATGAGTTGTATAAGAATTGCTGAATTTCTTTAACGCAAAATTATCTAGCTCTGGAGTCTGCAATATAGCTGATATGAATGAAACATTCATTGATTTTACAGAGAGAAGCAGACGATTTTATAGCGGACTTTTCCGATAAAGTTTAAAGCACAGAGTAAAATTACTTTTACTTCCGTGTTTTTAAGTTTTTAAGTACATTAAATTATTGTATTATTGTCATGAATGAAAAGAATGGAATAAAAATATATGAATGAAATATTTACTGCTTTTATATAGAGAGCCAGACGATTTATATTTTAATGACGTCATTTAAATAACGTTCATTTTTTATGTAGATTTAAATTTTCAAATATAATAAATTATTGTAGTATTGCGATAATTTTAAAAATATTACTGCTGAATGTATCTGGGAGACAAAGACAGACTTGAAGGTATGTGTTCATAACAATAATTGAAGGTCATCAATACATTTTAGGCATTTTAATTAATAAATGGTCTGACATTTCCTCTCTCCGCCGCAATAATATGAATGACTGTTGTAATTAATTTAATAAGTAATCTATGATGTTAATAAATGATTTTATTGTAAATTTAAAATAGTGCAATTAATTATGGTAGTATGTTAATGTTTACTATTCCATGATGTCGCACTGAAGATTAATATGGTGCGCTTTAATAGCGGCACACAACGCAATGTGTTTTTTAAGGGTTCACGATTTACGATATTCGGCCATAGTTTAAATAATTTAAATAAATGTTTAAAGTTAAGAATGCGTTTTGCATTGTAATTTACACTTGTTTCTGTTTCCTGCACCACAGTATCGCATTTTAGAGATATTTAAATAAAATTGCATTGCAGTTTCATATTCAATGCCTTATGCATGATTGATATTTCTTGTTTTATAGAATGGTATCGAAATTTAATCAGCACCAAGACTTACTAAATTTTGTGAAATTTTGTCGAATAGTTTTTTGCTCTAGAGTGGATATACACATTGCAGAGACAGACACACAGGCAAACACACACACACACACACACACACACACACACACACACACACACACACAGATGCCATGCTAAATGTTTATTTTTGTGTGTTAGAGGCCTCGAAACTTGTAGGTCCGATAAAAACTAGAGTTCTGATTTCCGACACGATTCCAATCTTTCCCTTTATATTACCATGTATGGCAAAGGAGAGTAATAAGCAAAAATTCATTTAATAAGATATATATTCCTGGTGCATAAGTAAATAATAAAAATTATATATACATTATTTTCGAAATGCAACTAGAAGTATATTTCGTTACGTACCTCTTTAGACACGTGTATTACCACCTAAGAGCCACCATTTTAGTGTAGTACTGGAGTACATTTAGTAGAATGTATTGGAGATCAGCCTTACATATATGTTCATATAACCCCATAATAATTTATAATAATTAAAAAAATCAAACTGAAACAACTTATTTTATGTCGGTACGAATTATTAACCACTCCACCCATATAAGTAAACTATTTCCCACCATCTAAAATCTCCAGAACGTACTTGTCCACGTCATTTTATACAGATGTCAAACAAGAATTCAACATGGATACCGTACTTATATGTAAATCTAGATTGATAGCTAACTATGACAATCTTGATTCAAGCAATTTTACGGTATTTGAGATGGCAGTCGCTAGAGACATGCTGTAACACCGAAATAGTGATTACAGCAGAGGATCAGATATGAAATACATATGACATATTACAGTTACCCATATATTTCTAAGGATGATACAGTGTTCTATAAATTGTGGATATATTCAACGTTTTGTGGATATATTCAACGTGTGGATATATTCAACGTCAAAAGGATTGTATAACTAAAAACCGCTTAAACAATTGACGTAGACCCATAGCGTTAGTTTATGAAAAGCTTTAATTAAGTTAAACTATCATCGCATGCGAAGTTTGATCATATGTAAATCTAGATAGTTAAATATGACAATCCTGATTCACACAATTTTAAGTTGTTTGAAATTTCAGTCGCTAGAAATATGTTATATCCCCACAGTAACGATTACGGCAGAGGATCAGACATGTAATGCATATGTCATATTAGAGTTATTGTCATATTAGAGTTATTTATTATTAGCATTTTTAAATATGATGCAGTATACTATAAATTGTGAATATCAACATTTTATTATAAAGGTGTGCCAACATGATTGTATAACTAAAACCCGCTTGAGTGATTGGTTGTAGACTTAATATTCTTATTTTTAAAAAAGTGTTTTAATTAAGGTAGACTACCATCCTATGCAAAGGTTGATCATGTAGCACCTTCTAGAGAAAAAGTGTAATATTTAACATTTAAACGGCCTTCTAGAGAATATTTTCAATTGTAAAAATACCTTCCCCGTGTTTATGAGTGCGTATATGTATTTGTGCGTGTGTGTGTATATGTGTATATATGTTTATGTGTGCGTGTATGTATGTGTGCGTGTGTGTGGGCATGTGCGTGTATGTGTACGTGTGTTTATTTTTGGTGTATTAACGTGCGTGTGTGTGCGTGTCAGCTAAAAATAACTTGAAATTTAGGCACATACACCAATGAAAACAACAAATTATGATCAAAGATTAAGCAAAGTATGTGACTTTTTGCATAATCAATAATGAACACACAGCGTAAAATACAGCGCAAATAAAAATGATTGAGCAGTTTTAAGATATCTACTCGCGTGTTTGATTTTTATTCTGCTCCAAAAGTGTTTTTTGAGTTTAAATGTCTTTGAACATTTTAGTATTATTAAAAATTCCATTAATCTAATAAATGATTTATCAATGACTTCATATTCCTCCGATGTCTGTCATGACCGCGTCCATTTTTTAATCTTTCAGTTTATATTATCTGCATTTTACTTTTCCTTGTTTGCTTTCCATGTTCATATGTACTTGTTTTCTATTTTTTACCGTTTTGTTTCATTTTTGTCCCAATAGGTGGCGATACTATATCGGACTCTGTCGTTTTGCTATTTTCTGATTGACATACACAAACTTGCGTTTGTTTGGCGCCCAGGTCAAGTTTTGTTGCATTGAAGAAAATAATTCAAATGTTTTCCTAAACGTGCATTTGCTCATATATATTTTTTTGGGCAGCATTTTACGTTGTGAGCAAGTTCATTATGGCTTTACGAATTATGCTTTTACGAATGATTTTACGAATATACTTCTACAAATAATCGTTATGTACTTAATGTACTTGTAATATCCATATACATGAGACCAATAAGTAAAATGAACTTCGTGTGAAGGATAAGAAAAAAGCTTGAGCAGCGCATAAAAGCACAAATAACACATCATACAGCTGTTTAGAAGATAGACTGGACCTCCTTCGTCAGTATAAGATAACCAATAAACCCAAAGTCATAAAAGAGGAATGGGCGCCAAAAGGAAAATGGAGAGGGTTATATACCCAAGACCAGGATTATGAGAGACCTAATCAGAAAGCAGTATGAACAATAGTCCAACCAATCTGAAACGAGAAGTAACAATACAATATTGGTGTACGCCAAAACACTACAGGAATATCCCGACATGACGAGTCAAGTCCAATGAAGAACAAATGAGACCCAACAAGAAGAAAAATGGATTAAGGCGATACATAAGAGCCCAAAAGGCATAGAAAGAAGAAATTTTAAAAAAATCAGGAGATGGGTTTACATTCCTTTATCAAATCTTATAAACTATAATCTCAATCAAAACTCGCTAATCACTGATATTAATATTCTGTTCTGAATAGTATTAATAATCCTATAATATGTGTCGTTTTTCAATATGTATGGAAGGATCTGTCAGTGAATCCCCATTGCATGTGTTCAGTAAATTGCTCTGCCATTCGAACATATCCTCTCCTTTCAGCATAAAGATTAGTCACCCTATTCTCGATACTTAACGGTCGTTAATTGTTTCTCATATGCCGGAGCTGTATTAGTTAAGTGACTAACATCCATCACATGCCTTGCATGAAAATCCAGATGGGAGTTTAATAGTTTAGGAAGGGGGTATGCATGTTTAGTGTGTCCAAATTTGTTTTTAAATGATATAAATAAATATTGAGTACTTGGAACAATGATTTTTCAAAATATATTTTTATTATGAATATTCTAGCAGTTGTTCACCACTTGTAGTTCATAAAATAATGAAAACTTTAAATTACTGATTAGACTAATGTTGTTGTTGAGAAACGAGTCATATATTGATACAAAATTAATGTCTATAGGATAATTATTTGTGGCTTTCTGGAACCACGAAAACGCCATAAGTGATCTAGGAGGTTGAATCTTTAGACACTTATAGTATCAGCCACGGAGCAGAACTTGAAGATCTCACTTATTCATCCCCCTCATAGGCATGGGAAATGATGGATTTTAGAAAATTTTTCGCAAAAACTATAGATACAGCTTCAGTGACTCAGAAGACTGCAACTTTGAATACCTATGGAATAAATTACGGGATAAATTCCAAAGTAGCCGACTTTTCAATTCTTTCACCGTCAGGAAATGAAGCTTGGAACTAGATAAAAAAATCGAAATAATCGATTTCTAGACCCTCCAAAAGTACCCCGGGGCTTAGTAGGCGGAAACATTGAAAATTTATAACATCTATCGCGTGACAGAACCTAAAATTGTCCGATAAATACGACTATTTAAGAACTGTGCATTCTTGAACAAATTAAACTTAATAAATGTTGCAAAGTTATTGTTTAAGAGTGTTAGTTTCCCTGGCTTTGGTAACTACTAGTGGAAATATAAAATCTGAAGATTTGTTTACAACTTATTTTTATAGGAACAGATTCAACCTTAACAAATATCCTAAATAGCTCGGGGATATGCAAGACAGCTTTGCAAATCTCGCTGTGGCAAAACTCATAATCCAATCTTTTGTAGCATTCAATACTAATTCACATTTTCTCTAACATGACCATATTTTTGTTATTTGTTCATTCTACTATTATATCTGACAGCACCCTTTTGTAGCTTAGTTATGATAACTTTGGCACATATACTTAAAACATTGCTCGAAGCTGAAGAAGAAAATGTTTTTATTCCAGGTATTCCCCAAAGTGAAATTTTTATGTTTACTGAATATTCATATTTGCTTTGGACTGAAAAAATGCTCTGGTTTTAACAACGTTCTTCATTTTTAATTAAAAACGCTTGACAAGTAAGTGTTCTTTAAAGTTAGTTTCTGTTTGGTAAAGTATTTTCATGTGAATCTGGAGAAGGTTAGGCAAGAAATTTGTACAAAAAGTGTTTGGATGGTAAAAAGGGGACCAAACACTTGAACCAAACTTTAGCTGCTGAGAGATTATTGTAGACTAAAATTGAAAATAAACTAAATAAGAAAATATATTTTAATAATTACATCTACAAAATATTGATGACCGTAAATATATTGTCCGTTGATAGGCCAATATATTTCATCCGTTGATACGCCAATATATTTAGCTTCGTTGATATACCAATATATTTCGGTATTTTATTTACGGTATTAAGGTCACGAGGTTGGTTCAGAGGATGCATGTGGAGAACGTTGAAAGAATACATAGTTCACAGTCCTAGATATATAGAGATATTTCTTTATATTCATACTAGTAATCAAGCCTGCTTAAGTTAGGAAAACTAACACTGTTATGTATTAAATGAAAATTGGTTTAGCTAGGTTCTGTGTCCGTGGTCATGTTATAATCGTGCAAAAATTCAGTTTTGCCGAGTAGTGGTCTCCAAACTTTTAAAACATTTGATCGAGTAATTTTTAATTACTTAATACAATCCTAGTACAATTAAGTAACGTTTAATTACTTAAGACCCACTTGCGTACCTCGTTGGCAAGTTCATTTGACAGGGATTTGGGGGGGAGTAAGGTGTTCAAAACTGGTGTAGGTTCTTATATGGATACTGCTTAAGTATTGCTTAAGAATGTTTTTCTCTCTCTATAAACGTAGTATAAAAATGTATAGAGAGAATATTGTGACAGAGTCGAAAATTTTGAATTTGAGGCTCCGTAATTGAACATCTGTATTAGAATGAATTGCGTAACCATATTTTTATTTTCCCAATATACGTAGTATAATGTATAAGGAAACTTTTGTGACGGAGTTGAAAATTTCGAATTTGACGCTTCATTTTGGAACTTCAGTAGTAGAATGAATTGTGTAAAAGTGGTTTTACTTCCCTTATATACTTTATACAATGTATAGAAAAAATATACGGACAGAGTCAAAAATTTTTAATTTGAGGATCAATATTAGAATGAATTACATAAGAATGTTTTCACTTTCCATACATACGTAGTATAATATGTAAGGAAAATATTGTGACGAAGTCGAAAATTTCTAATTTGAGTCTCCGTATTAGAACCTCCGTATCAAAATGAATTACGTAAGGATGCTTTTACTTTACCTATATACGTAGTATAATGCATAAGGGAAATATTGTAACAGAGTCGAAAATTCGGATGTGAATTTTCGACGGAAGAGCGCGTTTCAAGCATCTCTAAACTCGAATCAAAAGTTTTGAGTTGATGTCTGTATGTAGCGGTGTGTGGCCGTGTATGTATGTATGTGTGTGTGTGCGCGCGTGAGTTTATGATCTCACAAACAAATGGTGCGTTTTGAACAAAATTTGGTACAGATATTACAGTCGGTGAATACCGAAACCCAGTTCACTTTAAACGCAATTGAACGTTCATAATATCTCTCTAATTTTGAATAAAGTATTGAAAAATTGTAAAAAATTCAGAACCTTCAATAATACATATAAGCTCATTTCTCGCGTCATTTTTCATTAGAAAACGAATGACATAAATTTTAGAGAGCTAGGATGGACAGTTCCCAAGATATTGAGCGTTTTAAAAAAATACTTAAATATAAAAAATATTAACTATTGTGAAATATATTATTTTTTCAAATGTAATATTATGAAAAAAGTTGTTAATATCGTTCTCATCAATCTAGTTCGATCCATTCACAAGAGAAGGTAATTTAGGTAATACAGTAAAACCTGTAAAGTTGGACACCTCTATATGTTGGACACCTGTCTATCTTGGACACAATTCTGTAGAACGGAATGAATTCCTATGTTTTAGCATGTATATAATACTGTCTAACTTGGACACCTGTCTATCTTGGAAGTTGGACGCTGTTTACATTACTAAGTTGGACAAGTTCCTTAAAATTGGCGTTTGCATAAAGGAAGTAACCGACCACTTTTGATCTTCCTTATCTATCCCCAGGAATTATCTTTTGTTATTGATCCCCAGCAGTATTCCTTTGTTGTTGTTATCACTTCCAGGAAGCTCTTATCTGCCCACATTTCTTTCTTATTGTTGCTAAGGGGCCGTCCCTCCCCACCATTCCACAGCCCTCAATTATGTATCACAACCTTTTTGTTATCAGTTTGTTTACACACACACAACACACTTGAAGAATGGACATTTGTAGCTTCCCTACCCCATCTTTGCATTGTCCAATTAGATTTCTGCATCTTCTGAATAAAAAAGTTTCTCTACCCTCAAAAGTCAAATTTGTTTCTTAGTGCATTCTGGAAAGGTGACTGTGATTTTAGTGACGTACACATTAGTTTTTAAAAATGAGCAAACGTAAATTAGTTGAGTTAATTATTGAAAAGAAAAAAATAATTCTTGATCGCCTAGACAAAGGTGAGAGCTGCAGAAAGTTGGCAGAGGAGTTCGGCATATCAAAATCTACTGTTTCCAATATAAACAATAAGAGATCTGATATCATACAATCATGGGAACTGAACTGCTCTGGAACAAGAAAAGGAATGTGTATCATAAGTATTTTGTAACAGTAATTACAATATTTGATTAAAACCATTGGCTTATTAGTATTTTCTATATGTTAAAAATGAAGTCTTTTGATGAGCTTTGAAAAATGAAATTTTATCACAGCCTGTCTATGTTGGACACCTCACAGCCTATTATGTTTTATCACTGCCTATTATGTCTATGTTGGACACCTGTCTAAGTTGGACAATTTTAGGGGGAACCATGAGTGTCCAACTTAGACAGGTTTAACTGTAGTTTTATATTTTTATGTCTAACAATTACAATTTGCCTTAAGTTATTTATGTATATGAAAAGCTCTTATCTCAGTCTCTACATAACTCTTATCATAAATTTGGCAAACGTGGAGACTAACTTGGCGAAATATCGCTACAAAATGACACTAAACTGACGAAAATGCTCCAAATTGATAAATTAATTATTAAAATATTTTCATATATAGATTGTACTGCTTATGTCGGATAATATCAATATTGATAACTGTTAATTTAGGATTTCAGAAGATATAATTTTATTTGTTACTTCCAAATATTTTTATAAGTTGCCATTCGAAAAGACGCTGAATGTATAATTCAACATTAAAAACGTTATGCTCTAGAATCATATGCATCATTTTTCCAGTATATAAATTCAGTAAGTAAATTCCAGTAGTAAATTCATTGCATTATATAGGAAAGTCGTGTGCTGCCTACATCATATTTGGAACAGAAAGTATTTAGTTTGGAATCATTTTTCTAATGTCATCGAATTTAACACAATGCATACAGTATTCTAATATACTAGATATAGATTTAATATGCCTTAGGTAATCTCATCAAATAGTTCTACGGTAAAACCTGATCATGGTACTTTGACAGAGATGGGATGATATTAATTCCATAGTTATGGTAAACCACAATAGAACTTGCACACGCGATGATTTCTGGAAAGGATTACGTATAATTTTGCAGAGAGTATCACTGGTAACATATAAACGTATGTTTGTAGACCCTAAGTATATATAGGTATGTCGTAAAACGTTCTGCATCGTGATATAAAGAAGATCAGAATATGATTAAATTGGAATTAGCAGAAATATATATGCATGCAGGGATGAAGAAACTCTTTGAAATAAAGTATGAGTAATTTTGAAAAGAAGTAGAAATAAAATGTTAAAACACAATGAGATGATAATTACATGTTTAAATGTAAAATTAAAAATGAAATTGCTATAAAAGTAAAACAGAACTTTGCGAATCAATGTTTGATGTATTTCTAATTATACAATTAATAAAACAGTGAAGCAGATCATGTAAATTTGAAAGCTTTTAAAACCACAATAACATTTAACTTAGAGTTTGAACAATTTAAATTATTAAAATTTGATGTTTAAAATGAAGTTTAAGAATTAAAATATGTAATATATAGAACACGCTATAATATAATTATTCAATTGAACATTACTGTAATTCTATGTTGATGTAAAATCATAATTTTGAACATTTTTTATTATGCCAAAATAACAAAAATGTTAACAATGTCATAAATTGATTTTGAAAAAATTGATGTTGTAAAAAAGCATATAATAAATATATGCAGTAATAAGCTTATTGCAATATAAAAAATAGTTGGTTAAATAAAGGAATATATCCTTCTTCTTTAATTAAGAGTGACATTGACTTGTCAGAGCAAAATTTGTACACTGTTTAGAGTAGTCGGAAATTTTGAATTTGAGGCTTCATTTTAGAACCTACGTATTAGAATGAATTGTCTAACAGTATTTTTACTTTCCTTATATATGTAGTACAATGTTCAGAGAAAATATACGAATGGAGTCAAAAATTAAAAATTTGAACCTCCATATTAAAATGTATTCCGTAAGAATGTTTTTACTTTCCCTATATACGTAGTATAATGAATGCACAGGGAAAATATTGTGACGGAATCGAAAATTTCTAATTTGAGGCTATTTGAATCCTCGTACCAGAATGGATTGTTTAATAATGTAGTATAATGTATAGTGAATTTTTACTTCACATATATATGTAGTATAATGTATAGCGAAATTATTGCGACAGAGTCGAAAATTCAAATTTGAATTTTCGATTGAAGAGCCAGTTTCAAGCATCCCTAAACTCGAATAAAAAGTTTTGAAGTGATGTCTGTATGATATCATCTTTCTGAGGTCGTTGAATTTAACACAATGAATGCAGTATACTAATATACTAGGTATAGTAAGTCTTAGGTAATCTCATCAAATAGTACTACGGCAAAGTCTGATCATAGTACTTTGTCAGAGATGGGATGCTATTAATTCCATAGTTATGGTAAACCACAATAGAGCTTGCAGACGCGATGCGATGATTTTCGGAAAGGATTACGTATAATTTTGCAGAATGCATCACTGGATAAACTTTTGTTTGTAGATCCTAAGTATGTACAGGTATGGCTTAAAACGCTCTGCTTCGTAATATAAAGAATTTCAGAATATGATTAAATTTAGAACAAATATATATGCGTATAGGATTGAAGCAACGATGTAAAATAAAGTATGAGTATCATGTTTAAATGTAAAATAAAAAATTAAATTGCTATAAAAGTAAGATAAAACTGATGACTCAATGTTTAATGTCTTTACACTTATACAATTAATAAATTAGTGAAGCAGATCATGTAAATTTGGATGCATTTAAAACCTCAATAACATATAACTTAGAGTTTGAACAATTTAAATTACTAAAATTTGATATTTAAAATGAAGTTTAAGAATTAAAATATGTAATATATAGTACACGCAATAATGTAATTATCCAATTGAACATTACTGTAATGCTATGCTGATACAAAATCATAATTTTGAACATTCTTTAATTATGCTGAAATCACAACAATGTAACAATATTATATATTAATTTCGAAAATAAATTGATTTTATAAAAATGTATATACTAAATAAATGAAGTAATAAGCATATGGAAATATAAAAAATACTTAGTTAAATAAATTAATATATCCTCCTTCTTTCAAAAATAATGATATTGACTTGTCAGAGCAAAGGCTGTACACTATTTAGAGGCGTCTGTTACACCGAAATTGTTACAATGAGATGTTTATAAAGAATTTGTTCTTTATGCAATTATTTACCAAATCGTTATTAGAGAGGTTATAAAATTAATGACCTATACTTTTAGCTTTTTACAATATTTGGATATATTGCTACTATTGTTCATTGAAAAGTGTATTGAATTTAATTAAAATTATGCATAACTGCGCATTTCTTAACAATATATATACAACATGTTCAAGACTATAGACAAAACAATAAAACGTAAAACACAATTAGGTGTTCTGAATAGAAAAGGTTAAATGGGCAGCACATGTTAAATGAGATGGACAGCACATGTTAAATGAGATGAACAGCACATGTTAAATGAGATGGACAGCACACGTTAAATAAGATGGACAGCACATGTTAAATGAGATAGACAGCACATGTTAAATGAGATGGATAGAACAAGACATAAAATGGAGGTAAATTGATAATTCAGAATTGAACTCATTTTTACAGGCTGGTATTCCATCCCAGTTAACCCAGAATAAGGGCCTGTTTCGGAATACGGTGATAATATAATTCTATGAACACCGTATGCGCAGTTGAAAGAAAGAAGCAGGTATTATGCAATTGAAGAAATAAAGATACTAGTAATCGAAAAATTTACACAGCATAAAATATGTATCCGTTCAAACAGAGAAACAGAGTAAAGTGATATTGGATAAGCAGATACATCAGGCAGAATAAATATGAGGCGGTGTGAAGAAAAGGCACAATTAAAGCTAAAACCAAGGAGCAAAATGTTGTAACAAATTGTTATTTTTAGAATGTGGTATTACGGTTCAGCAGAAAAAGAATATAAAGCGATACAATTTTATTTAGAGCATTCATTTAAAAATCTATCCGTGTGTAGAATTAATTTTATATATATATGAAATTAATTCTACACAATATATATATATATTAGAACAAACAAGAAAGATCAATCATGCTTAAAGCATTGATTATGAAACACTCTCCAACTTCAATGCAATTTTATTTAAACATCTCTAAAATGCAATACATTCCTCGGTAATATTTTAAAACTTATCACAATGCTACATTAATTTATTATATTTGAAAACTTAAACATTCATCGAAAAAAATGAACTTCATTCAAATGGCGACATTGAAATATAAATTACCTGGTTTAAACATCTCTAAAATACTATACATTCCTCGGTAATATTTTTAAAATTATCATAATACTACAATAATTAATTATATTTGAAAACTTCATAGAAAACAACTGAAATTCTTTCAAATTACGTCGTAGAAAAAATAACACGCCTGGAGTTCTCTATAAAAGCAGCATTTCATTCATGAACATTTTCCCATTCATGTCATTCATCAAAGTACTAAAATAATTTATTTTAGTTAAAAACTTAAGGCCATGGAGCTACAAGTAATTCAACTTTATGCTTAAAACTTCATAAAAAAAATCATCCTTTTCTCTGTAAAATCAATGAATATTTCATTCATATCAGCTATGCAGACTCCATTAGCTAAATAATTTTTCGTTAAAGAAATACAGCAATTTTTATACAACTCATTCTACATATTTTGCTAATTACATTTTACATAAGTGAAAAATAGCTTCGTTGTAGAAATAATCAAATTTGGATGATCATTTAAACTCAAATATATTGTAATTGCGTTATTTCAGTATGCAGATGCACAGAATTTAAGCAAAAATAAAGCGGTTTTAGGATGGATACGGCACTCAATATGAATGAAAAAGAAAATTAAAAATCACGATTTTGAGGTAAGATGGATGCCATATTTCATTTCGAAATGGGTCACGTGATCGTTTCATATCATGGTCACATGATCACTTCATATAAGAGGTGTAATTATTATTTTAATTTTTATTTAAAAAACTACTGAATATATTTTGATGAATTTTTTTTATATATTTTATGGAACAATTTGAATATTACCTAACATTTTTGAAGCAATTTGCGAATTTCAAATCCGCTTAAAATATGTTTGAAAAATTAGGTCCCATAGGGTTCAATGTATTTCATTTCTTCAACCCGGGTTGAATCCAAAACTAATTGGGTGATATTATTCATTTATATTCCCATAGGTCTCATAGACCGTCTGAACAACATACTAATATTTCATTTTGATTAAGTCATTTTTACGGCATTTATCGTGCTAACGGACAGACAGACAGACAGTATGAACAAAGTCATAAACACTTTTCATCTTTGTTGTAAAGTGTTAAAAATGTAATAATAAAAATAATTAATTCAAGTAATCGTGAAATATTAACATCACCATAGAAGCAAAACCTCGGCCCTAAAGTCGATAATAGAAAATAACAGTACCGGCACAAATTCGATTATTAACCAGAATTAAATACATCTTCTGGTCTGAGTATTTAATTCTAATTCACCCAAACAAAAACCTACGAAGAGCAAGTGCAAAAACTATGCAAACAAAAAATGCCGAAATGATGGTTGCAATATGCAAAATTTTTCCTCAAAGGTAAAGAAAACAAGGTGAACTAACTCAACGAATTATAAATATGAAAAAAATATATATTTTGGAATTAAAGATATTAAAAAAAATTGTAGTGGTGGTTCTCCTCATAGAATTCGATAGTGAAATACACTAAATCTTAAAGCAAAGTTAAAATCTAATGACAACACGAAATAAATATATATGGTAATTAAATCCAAAAAGTGGATTCCGAGGATAATAATTCATATTATGCAAAACATAGAAGATGCAGCAAAAGTAAATGAGTAATTAATAAACCAAAAAGAGCAAAATGAGTACGGCATAAAATTAATATTTCCCATAAATGTAAATGAAACTCAGATCATTGGGCAATTGGATTGTCGCCAATACGCTATGATAATGAATAATTTGGCATCACGTTTGATGCTAAAATAGCAAAATTAAACACACATCCATAACAGAAGGTCTTTATTTCACTTCCTTAAGACGTACAAAAGTTTAAAACAGGCCATAGCGCTTTCGAGCATAAGTATGCTCTTCATCAGTGGCTACACGGAAATAAAGTTTGAATCGTTCATATATAGACCAGATATAGCGACAAAATTTGCATAAATACAATCCACAAAAGAATCTACGTCTAGACAAGGATAAACCCTAAACAAATTTTCAAAAATTTTAACAACAAAAGGACAGCATATTAAATTAAAATTTAATTACAGAAATCGAAAAAAAGTGAGGGGTGGCAATCAAGCATAATCCCAAAGAGGAAGACGTCAAAGATAACTTTGTAGAGACTTGAATTGCATGGAGTCGAGAATGAGTCGCCAAGCATAACTCAAATTCATAACAGGGTCAAAATTACAAACGGACTCACGGTAAATATAAATAAAAAAGGATTCAAAAAGGAGAATATCACGAGGGTTACTACAACGAATCAAAAGGAAAGTCTTTTCTAAAAGAGGCTGAAAATTATCTTTAACAACAAATTGAGCAAGAGCCGTAGAAAGTTTACTATCCCTGACATCCCGAGCATGTTCTGCTAAACGGATGCCAACAGTGCGTTTAGTACTTCCAATATAAAATTTAAAATTACCATCGGTGGACAACAGGGGAACAAAATACACCCCAGCAAAGCTTTTAAAGTCATCCCTATCACCCAGTTTATCAGACCGAATACGAATATAATAAAAGACCGAAGATAATAAAAGTAAATTCCTATGGAAATCTTATGGGATGTTATGGAAAATATGTAATATCTTACAATTATTTCAACCAAGAAAATGTTTTAAATGTTTAATATATGGTAACTCAATGATAAACTATAAGGATAAAGTAGATATCTGTAATAAATGTGGGAAGAAAAGTCATATAGCAAAATATTTTATATACAAACTAAAAGTTGTAAATTGTAAAAAGTATAATTTAAAGTTTAATATTAAATTCACTGAGGATCATAGTAGTTCAGATAAAACTAAACCTGCTATTGAGGTAAATAAATTACAAAATTAAGTCTATTGAGGTAAATAAATTACAAAATAGAACAATGTATGATTACCTACCAAAAGGGAAATCTGCACCAATTCTAAGAAGATTCGAGGATGAGGTGTTGATCTGAGAGGAGAGAATGGAGGAAGTATTTGGTGTTAAGTATTCAAACGTATATTTTGTAATGTGATATATGTAGGTTTTGTTATATGCCATACTCGTTAGGCAGGTGGAACACAGGTGAAAGGTATGCTGAAGGCATGACAGGGACGTAAGAAGAAAGAAAACAAACGAGAAGCTCGATTGTCAGTCACCTACTACGTGTCAGGTTTTGAGGTGGTTTCCTTGATATGTAACGCAAATACGTTGCATTAATACGTCTTCACGTGAAAATATAAAATAAATAAATAAATAAAATAAAATACGTAATCGAATGTGTCTTCTTACGAAAGAATGAGTCTCGCATGCCACCAGGAATTTGAGGGCAACTAATGTCTCGGCTTGCTCGTATTTTATAATATGTTCAAAATTAGGGGCAGAAAATAAGTTTTGGCTTGCCTCTTGACCGATGGTCAACATATCGCGTGGCTTTTTATCCGCATGTTGGTGCCATGTGTAAGATATTGAATTCTTCCAGTCTTTGTGATGTTGCTATTGAGACTTCTGGTTATCAGTATGAAATTGTAAAACTTTACTTAACCCTAGTATGCTTAACCCTAGGCTTCAGCAAGGTACAGATAGCACAAATTGCTTATCTCTTTTGGAATTTGAAGCTGAATTTATATC